>RQOL01000618.1:2539827-2720027 GCA_013076295.1 Sanderia malayensis | reverse complement strand
CTGCAAAATTTTCAAAATGACCCCGATATTCATAATCAGCGCCCTTAAACTGTACTTCCTGGTGATTTTCATCAACTTGTGAAATTTTTAGTTTTTTTCGATAACATGCTTTCTTTTTTGACCCGCGCATGGGCAAGCGAGTAGGAGTTGTTCAAGTTTACTCCCATTTTTGACACTCTAAACTGCAAAATTTTCAAAAATGACTCGATATTCATAATCAGCGCCTTTAAACTGTACTTTTTGGTGATTGTCATCAATTTCTGACAACTTTAGTTTTTTTCGATAACATGATCCATTTTTGACTCGCGCATGGGCAAGCGAGTAGAGTTGTTCAAGTTTACTCTCATATTTGACACTCTAAACTGCAAAATTTTAACAAATGACCTCGATATTCATAATCAGCGTCTTTAAACTTTACTTTTTGGTGATTGTCATCAATTTCTGACATTTTTAGTCTTTTTCGATAACATGATCCAATTTTGACTCGCGCATGGGCAAGCGAGTAGAAGTTGTTCAATTTACTCCCATTTTTGACACCCTAAACTGCAAAATTTCAAAAATGACCTCGATATTCATAATCAGCGCCTTAAACTGTACTTTTTGGTGATTGTCATCAATTCTGACAACTTTAGTTTTTTTCGATAACATGATCCAATTTTTGACTCGCGCATGGGCAAGCGAGTAGAAGTTGTTCAATTTACTCCCATTTTTGACACTCTAAACTGTAAAATTTTCAAAAATGACCTCGATATTCATAATCAGCGCCCTTAAACTGTACTTTTTGGTTGTTTTTATCAATTTCTGACAATTTTAGTTTTTTCGATAACATGATCCAATTTTCACTCGCGCATGGCAAGCGAGTAGAAGTTGTTCAATTTACTCCCATTTTTGACACCCTAAACTGCAAAATTTTCAAAAATGATCGTTTTCATAATCAGCGCCTTAATGTACTTTTTGGTGATTGTCATCAATTTCTGACAACTTTAGTTTTTTTCGATAACATGATCCATTTTTGACTCGCGCATGGGCAAGCGAGTAGAGGTTGTTCAAGCTTACTCCCATTTTTGACACCCTAAACTGCAAAATTTTCAAAAATGACCTCGATATTCATAATCAGCGCCCTGAAACTGTACATTTTGGTGATTGTCATCAATTTCTGACAACTTTAGTTTTTTTCGAAACATGCTCCATTTTTGACTCGCGCATGGGCAAGCGAGTAGAAGTTGTTCAAGTTTACTCCCATTTTTGACACCCTAAATGCAAAATTTTCAAAAATGACCTCGATATTCATAATCAGCGCCTTAAACTGTACTTTTTGGTGATTGTCATCAATTCTGACAACTTTAGTTTTTTCGATAACATGATCCATTTTTGACTCGCGCATGGGCAAGCGAGTAGAAGTTGTTCAATTTACTCCCATTTTTGACACCCTAAACTGCAAAATTTCAAAAATGACCTCGATATTCATAATCAGCGCCCTTAAACTGTACTTTTGGTGATTGTCATCAATTTCTGACAATTTAGTTTTTTTCGATAACATGCTCCATTTTTGACTCGCGCATGGGCAAGCGAGTAGAGTTGTTCAAGTTACTCCCATTTTTGACACCCTAAACTGCAAAATTTTCAAAAATGACCTCGATATTCATAATCAGCGCCCTAAACTGTACTTTTGGTGATTGTCATCAATTTCTGACAACTTTAGTTTTTTTCGATAACATGATCCAATTTTGACTCGCGCATGGGCAAGCGAGTAGAGTTGTTCAAGTTTACTCCCATTTTGACACCCTAAACTGCAAAATTTCAAAAATGACCTCGATATTCATAATCAGCGCCCTTAAACTGTACTTTTTGGTGATTTCATCAATTTCTGACAATTTAGTTTTTTTCGAAACATGCTCCATTTTTGACTCGCGCATGGGCAAGCGAGTAGAAGTTGTTCAAGTTTACTCCCATTTTTGACACCCTAAATGCAAAATTTCAAAATGACCTCGATATTCATAATCAGCGCCTTAAACTGTACTTTTTGGTGATTGTCATCAATTCTGACAACTTTAGTTTTTTTCGATAACATGCTCCATTTTTGACTCGCGCATGGGCAAGCGAGTAGAAGTTGTTCAATTTTACTCCCATTTTTGACACCTAAACTGCAAAATTTCAAAAATGACCTCGATATTCATAATCAGCGCCCTTAAACTGTACTTTTTGGTGATTTCATCAATTCTGACAACTTTAGTTTTTTCGATAACATGATCCATTTTTGACTCGCGCATGGGCAAGCGAGTAGAGTTGTTCAAGTTTACTCCCATTTTTGACACCCTAAACTGCAAAATTTTCAAAAATGACCTCGATATTCATAATCAGCGCCCTAAACTGTACTTTTTGGTGATTGTCATCAATTTCTGACAACTTTAGTTTTTTTCGATAACATGATCCATTTTTGACTCGCGCATGGGCAAGCGAGTAGAGTTGTTCAATTTACTCCCATTTTTGACACCCTAAACTGCAAAATTTTCAAAAATGACCTCGATATTCATAATCAGCGCCCTAAACTGTACTTTTGGTGATTTCATCAATTTCTGACAATTTAGTTTTTTTGAAAACATGCTCCATTTTGACTCGCGCATGGGCAAGCGAGTAGAAGTTGTTCAAGTTTACTCCCATTTTGACACCCTAAACTGCAAAATTTTCAAAAATGACCTCGATATTCATAATCAGCGCCTAAACTGTACTTTTTGGTGATTTTCATCAACTTCTGACAACTTTAGTTTTTTTCGATAACATGCTCCATTTTTGACTCGCGCATGGGCAAGCGAGTAGAAGTTGTTCAAATTTACTCCCATTTTGACACCTAAACTGCAAATTTTCAAAATGACCTCGATATTCATAATCAGCGCCCTTAAACTGTACTTTCTGGTGATTTTATCAACTTCTGAAATTTTAGTTTTTTTCGATAACATGCTTTCTTTTTGACTCGCGCATGGGCAAGCGAGTAGAGTTGTTCAAGTTTACTCCCATTTTTGACACCTAAACTGCAAAATTTCAAAAATGACCTCGATATTCATAATCAGCGCCTTAAACTGTACTTTTTGGTGATTGTCATCAATTTCTGACATTTTAGTTTTTTCGATAACATGATCCAATTTTGACTCGCGCATGGGCAAGCGAGTAGAAGTTGTTCAATTTTACTCCCATTTTTGACACCCTAAACTGCAAAATTTCAAAAATGACCTCGATATTCATAATCAGCGCCTAAACTGTACTTTTTGTGATTGTCATCAATTCTGACAACTTTAGTTTTTTTCGATAACATGATCCAATTTTTGACTCGCGCATGGGCAAGCGAGTAGAAGTTGTTCAATTTACTTCCATTTTTGACACCCTAAACTGCAAAATTTTCAAAAATGACCTCGATATTCATAATCAGCGCCTTAAACTGTACTTTTTGATGATTGTCATCAATTTCTGACAACTTTAGTTTTTTTCGATAACATGATCCAATTTTGACTCGCGCATGGGCAAGCGAGTAGAGTTGTTCAAGTTTTCCCATTTTTGACACCCTAAACTGCAAAATTTCAAAAATGTCCTCGATATTCATAATCAGCGCCTTAAACTGTACTTTTTGGTGATTGTCATCATATTCTGACAACTTTAGTTTTTTTCGATAACATGATCCAATTTTTCACTCGCGCATGGGCAAGCGAGTAGAAGTTGTTCAAATTTACTCCCATTTTTGACACTCTAAACTGTAAAATTTTCAAAAATGACCCCGATATTCATAATCAGCGCCCTTAAACTGTACTTTTTGGTGTTTTTATCAATTCTGACAATCTTAGTTTTTTGCGATAACATGATCCAATTTCTCACTCGCGCATGGGCAAGCGAGTAGAAGTTGTTCAAATTTACTCCCATTTTTGACACCCTAAACTGCAAAATTTCAAAAATGACATCGATATTCATAATCAGCGCCCTTAAACTGTACTTTCTGGGATTGTCATCAATTTCTGACAATTTAGTTTTTTTCGATATCATGCTCTCATTTTTGACTCGCGCATGGGCAAGCGAGTAGAAGTTGTTCAAGCTTACTCCCATTTTTGACACCCTAAACTGCAAAATTTTCAAAAATGACCTCGATATTCATAATCAGCGCCCTGAAACTGTACTTTTGGTGATTGTCATCAATTTCTGACAACTTTAGTTTTTTTCGATAACATGATCGAATTTTTGACTCGCGCATGGGCAAGCGAGTAGAGGTTGTTCAAGTTTACTCCCATTTTTGACACCCTAAACTGCAAAACTTTCAAAAATGACCTCGATATTCATAATCAGCGCCCTGAAACTGTACATTTTGGTGATTTTCATCAATTTCTGACATATTTAGTTATTTTTGAAAACATGCTCCCATTTCTGACTCGCGCATGGGCAAGCGAGTAGAAGGTGTTCAAGTTTACCCCAACTTTTGACACCCTAAATTGCAAAATTTTCAAAAATGACCTCGATATTCATAATCAGCGCACTGAAATTGTACTTTTTGGTGATTTTCATCAACTTCTGACAACTTTAGTTTTTTTCGATATCATGCTCTCATTTTTGACTCGCGCATGGGCAAGCGAGTAGAAGTTGTTCAATTTTACTCCCATTTTTGACATTCTAAACTGTAAAATTTTCAAAAATGACCTCGATATTCATAATCAGCGCCCTGAAACTGTACTTTCTGGTGATTGTCATCAATTTCTGACAACTTTAGTTTTTTTCGATAACATGATCCAATTTTTGACTCGCGCATGGGCAAGCGAGTAGAGGTTGTTCAAGCTTACTCCCATTTTTGACACCCTAAACTGCAAAATTTTCAAAAATGACCTCGATATTCATAATCAGCGCCCTGAAATGTACTTTTGGTGATTTCATCAATTTCTGACAATTTAGTTATTTTTGAAACATGCTCCCATTTCTGACTCGCGCATGGGCAAGCGAGTAGAAGGTGTTCAAATTTACTCCCATTTTTGACACTCTAAACTGTAAAATTTTCAAAAATGACCCGATATTCATAATCAGCGCCCTTAAACTGTACTTTTTGGTTGTTTTATCAAGTTCTGACAATTTAGTTTTTTGCGATAACATGATCCAATTTCTCACTCGCGCATGGGCAAGCGAGTAGAAGTTGTTCAAATTTACTCCCATTTTTGACACCCTAAACTGCAAAATTTTCAAAAATGACATCGATATTCATAATCAGCGCCCTTAAACTGTACTTTTGGGATTGTCATCAATTTCTGACAATTTAGTTTTTTCGATACATGCTCTCATTTTGACTCGCGCATGGGCAAGCGAGTAGAAGTTGTTCAATTTACTCCCATTTTTGACACTCTAAACTGCAAAATTTTCAAAAATGACCTCGATATTGATAATCAGCGCCCTTAAACTGTACTTTTTCTGATTGTCATCATATTCTGACAACTTTAGTTTTTTTCGATAACATGATCCAACTTCTCACTCGCGCATGGGCAAGCGAGTAGGAGTTGTTCAAGTTTACTCCCATTTTTGACACCCTAAACTGCAAAATTTTCAAAAATGACCTCAATATTCATAATCAGCGCCCTTAAACTGTACTTTTGGTTGTTTTTATCAATTTCTGACAACCTTAGTTTTTTGCGATAACATGATCCAATTTCTCACTCGCGCATGGGCAAGCGAGTAGAAGTTGTTCAAATTTACTCCCATTTTCAACACTCTAAACTGTAAAGTTTTCAAAAGTGACCTCGATATTTATAATCAGCGCCCTTAAACTGTACTTTCTGGTGATTTTTATCAACTTGTGAAATTTTTAGTTTTTTTCGATAACATGCTTTCTTTTTTGACTCGCGCATGGGCAAGCGGGTGGGAGTTGTTCAAGCTTACTCCCATTTTTGACACTCTAAACTGCAAAATTTTCAAAAATGACCTCGATATTCATAATCAGCGTCTTTAAACTGTACTTTTTGATAATTGTCATCAATTTCTGACAACTTTAGTTTTTTTCGATAACATGATCCAATTTTTGGCTCGCGCATGGGCAAGCGAGTAGAGGTTGTTCAAGTTTCCACTGATTTTTGACACCCTAAACTGCAAAAGTTTCAAAAATGTCCTCGATATTCATAATCAGCGCCTATAAACTGTACTTTTTGTGATTGTCATCATATTCTGACAACTTTAGTTTTTTTCGATAACATGATCCAATTTTTCACTCGCGCATGCGCAAGCGAGTAGAAGTTGTTCAAATTTACTCCCATTTTTGACACTCTAAACTGTAAAATTTTCAAAAATGACCCCGATATTCATAATCAGCGCCCTTAAACTGTACTTTTTGGTTGTTTTTATCAAGTTCTGACAATCTTAGTTTTTTGCGATAACATGATCCAATTTCTCACTCGCGCATGGGCAAGCGAGTAGAAGTTGTTCAAATTTACTCCCATTTTTGACACCCTAAACTGCAAAATTTTCAAAAATGACATCGATATTCATAATCAGCGCCCTTAAACTGTACTTTCTGGCGATTGTCATCAATTTCTGACAATTTTAGTTTTTTTCGATATCATGCTCTCATTTTTGACTCGCGCATGGGCAAGCGAGTAGAAGTTGTTCAATTTTACTCCCATTTTTGACACTCTAAACTGCAAAATTTTCAAAAATGACCTCGATATTGATAATCAGCGCCCTTAAACTGTACTTTTTCTGATTGTCATCATATTCTGACAACTTTAGTTTTTTTCGATAACATGATCCAACTTCTCACTCGCGCATGGGCAAGCGAGTAGGAGTTGTTCAAGTTTACTCCCATTTTTGACACCCTAAACTGCAAAATTTTCAAAAATGACCTCAATATTCATAATCAGCGCCCTTAAACTGTACTTTTTGGTTGTTTTTATCAATTTCTGACAACCTTAGTTTTTTGCGATAACATGATCCAATTTCTCACTCGCGCATGAGCAAGCGAGTAGAAGTTGTTCAAATTTACTCCCATTTTTGACACCCTAAACTCCAAAATTTTCAAAAATGACCCCGATATTCATAATCAGCGCCCTTAAACTCTACTCTCTGGTGATTTTCATCAACTTGTGAAATTTTTAGTTTTTTTCGATAACACGCTTTCTTCTTTGACTCGCGCATGGGCAAGCGAGTAGAAGTTGTTCAAGTTTACTTCCATTTTTGACACCCTAAACTGTAAAACTTTCAAAAATGACCTCAATATTCATAATCAGCGCCCTTAAACTGTACTTTTTGGTGATTGTCATCAATTTCTGACAACTTTAGTTTTTTTCGATAACATGATCCAATCTTTGACTCGCACATGGGCAAGCGAGTAGAGGTTGTTCAATTTTACTCCCATTTTTGACACCCTAAACTGCAAACTTTTCAAAAATGACCTCGATATTCATAATCAGCGCCCTTAAACTGTACTTGATGGCGATTGTCATCAATTTCTGACAACTTTAGTTTTTTTTCGATAACATGATCCAATTTCTGACTGGCGCATGGGCAAACGAGTAGAAGTTGTTCAAATTTACTCCCATTTTCAACACTCTAAACTGCAAAATTTTCAAAAATGACCTCGATATTCATAATCAGCGCCCTTAAACTGTACTTTCTGGTGATTTTTATCAATTTCTGACAATTTTAGATTTTTTCGATAACATGCGCCCATTTTTTACTCGCGCATGGGCAAGCGAGTAGAAGTTGTTCAAGTTTACTCCTAGACTTGCTCCAAGTCTATTTCGTATTTCAGTCATAAAAGGAAACTGCGGAGGAGGAAAAAGGAAAACGACAGCGAAATAGACTTGTACGCTTTGGCTTTGCCCTCGAAGCTAGCGGACCAATTTCGGTCCGCCGCGGTGCTCTTTGATTTGGATTTTCATCCAATGGGGAGTGGTTGTTAAACAAAAGGTATCTCATGAGTCAGGGGGCTACAAATTTTGTGTTTTTGTTTTGTTGTGTGTTGTTTTTTCTGTTGTCAAAATGGCTTCTCGATTAAATGTTACAAATTTTTCAAAGCAAATGAAGGCCATTGATCTCGCAAAGTCTGCACTAGATCTTGAAGATTTTTAAAAATTTACACACAACGCACTTTGTCACTTGAGACTTTTTTGTTTACAAAATTAGCTGCGAAAAGGGAGTTCGTTGTGAGGAAAACAAACGGTAAAGATTCAAAAATAAGTAAGGCACATGGCTGTACGTTGTAAATATGAAATTTTAAACAATTTAAGATATGTTCAGGAAGGGGGTGTTGTGTTCATCAATCACAAAACTTTAGCAAAACATCCAATGTTACTTCAAAGAAAACAAGCAAGGAACCAAAATGTCATCAGTTCTCGATTTATAAATAAATCTTCTACGAAGTTTCCTGTTGTGTTCTGCATGGCGAAGTAAACACATGTTGCACTGTTGCTCTGTTGCTTTGAATTTTGAATTTGAATTCTGAACACGGACAGGCCTAAATTACTGACACCGATACTAGTACTTGCGAACCGATCAAATGCGGATTCGTTTACATTTGCATTCATTTTTAAAATCAAAACTGTAAATATTCTTTACTCTGGAAGTAGGATTCATCCAACTTGACGTTAACTTCTCGTGTATCACAAACTTGAGAGAATGTCTCACACTTCCCCGCCCCGTGGCAGTTCAGCATGCAGACAATGGAATTGTTGAATCACTTGAGCTCATTAATTATTCATGAAGAGCCAAAGCGCACAAGTCTATTTCGCTGTCGTTTTTCTTTTTCCTCCTCCGCAGCTTCCTTTTATGACTGAAATACGAAATAGACTTGGAGCAAGTCTAGTTTACTCCCAATTTTGACACCCTAAACTGCAAAAGTATGATATCACTTTGCAAGTTTTTCATTGCATAAAATGTAAACTTGTTGAAATTGAAACAACGAATAAACAACATGACGTACCATGCTAGATGCTGGGCACGCTACGGCATGGCGGGACCACGTCCACGAGCACGATCACTCACGGAGACGACGGGGAGCATTTTTGACTCGTTGTTGGAAGCATCAGGTGAAAAGAAGAAAGTTTTCTAGCTGTATGCTTCTGCAACTAATACAACAATTATAGTACAGTACATCCTCGATTATCCGAACCTCGATTATCCGAACGCCAAAAGTTTTTACTAAATCAGTTTTTTGCAAACCAACTCTCGATCACCAAATAAAATATTCGTTGTCGTTTTATTTTGGCCTTGATCAAAGTCAAATCCAACGAAAACATCAAATTAACACATCAGTTTTTGGCGTATCCGAACGGACCAGCAAAAAATTGAGTTCAACTTGTTCGGATAATCGAGGATGTACTGTATTTCATTTTTGTTTTGGAAAATAAAACTTTGATGAAACAAGATCGAAAATCGAAGTCAAAATGTTTGCTTGAGTGGTCTCAAAACAAATGTTTTTTGAATCTGCTGCGTTCAATCCTGAAAATTTACTGTAATTGCATTGAGATTGAGATATTGACTTTAATTTGATATTATTTTCTCAACTTTCTGGATAATACAGTGAAATAAAAGCCATCTGCCGCGAGTCACCTCAAGGTTCCTTTGATTTACTCTGTTCTGTTCTGTTCACAGGACAGGGCTCTGTTTTCTTCACTTTTCACAACTTTACGCTTCTTTCGCTCCCGCTGCGATATCCACTGTTTCAAATATTTGTGTGGCTTTCCAAAATTTGACAGCCTATTTATATCCATTTCCGTGTCCAACAATACCTTAAATTTAGTTTTATAATGAGCTGGTTTTTAATAAAATAAACCAAGAACTACATGACATCGTAAATAACGGGTTTAAAAAATCTTGAATAATACCCCAACTGACAAAACGCAATTTAAAACAAAGCGTATATTCCCACAAAATATAAAGAAACGGCTCTTTACATATAAAACTTAACTTATTTGCCATAAACTGTATTTCTCTAATTTCATAATCTTCAAATTCATTTCATAAATTTATTATGAAATGAATTTATGAAATGTATTTCATGAAAAGATTCGTAAAATTGTGTTGTGTTGTTAAATCAGTCATAGTTTTACGGTTTTCGGGATCCAGCAACGATTTCTCGTCGGTTGGCTAGGCTTGTCGGCCAATCAGCTAGTCGGGATTCTCCGAAAACCCACCTCCCTCTGGCCTTTGATATCTAGCACCAACCGGGAAAAGAAGGGAATAGACTCACTAGACTCACTACATTGCGTCCCTGTGCCTCGCTCGTTTTTACTCGCTCGTTTGAGGGACTTATGGACTTTCAGGTCAAAAACTGTCCAAAAATCTCCTCTCCCGACAAATTTTTGTCGGCTCAATCAGATTGCAGCATTTGGCTTTTAAACAATGGCTATTGTTCTTTCTGACCAATCACGTTCAACCCCAACTTAGGCCATGTAAGATAAGGTTTAACTCGATATTTTACGGACCAATCTGGACTATAAGAAGTGGCGTGGCGTCAATTTTTAATTTAATGGCGGGAAAATGCCGAAGCTGTGAGAAAATTTAAAATGGATATAAACTCAATAAATTTTCGTGCTTTTCCGAGAAATATTTACAAAAAAGTCCTCATCAATTCCTTGTTTTTGTATATGGGTCTTGCACAAGTTAAGGTAAAAGCTGCTTTTCGCTTGAGAATTACATTTCATCAGGACTTGTATTTACGATTATGAAAAACAACACGCGTGTATTCACCACCAATTAAGAAAGCAAAAAGCATTTCATGTATTATTACATATAAAACTACATACTAATAATCTCATTATCAAGAAAAATTGTTCTATAGTCAAATTTAAAAATTATTTTCTCTAAATAATTCAAAGTAAATATTGAGTATATCAAAGTTTCTTCTTCCAATTCAGTATAACCAAAAGTAAAGTCAGAAATTATGGTTCATTGAAGCGTGTTAATTTACTGATAAATACTAGCCCTTCGTCCTTCAGCTGATCATGCATCTGGGATTTAATCTGTGAATGTAACAATGAAAATAATTACTTTTCATTGTTCATAAAATAACCCAAAAAAATGAATTTGTCGGTTCGTCAAAGGCCTAAACATGTTTATCAAATCAAACATGCAATCAAGTTTAACAACCGTTGGTAATTTGCAAAATCCAACAAGAACTAAATTGGAAACTAAAAATGAAACTTACCTGTTTCTATACTTTCAAGTAAAAATCCTTGGATATGCAACCAGTTGCATCTTTCGTTTCAAATAAAATGAAAACTTGTTCAACAGCTCAGAGGCGGCAACACAAAATATTGAAATTTTTGAGTCCTCCCGGCACTTTCCAAGTTTTAATCTTGTAGCATTACATGAAAGCGAGGCTTTCATTTTTTGGACAGTTTTTGAACAGTAAGTCCATAAGTCCCTTGTGTTGAGCGAGTTGCGAGCGAGGCACAGGGACGCAATGTAGTGAGTCTATAGACTCACTGCATTGCGTCCCTGTGATACGTTCGTTGGACAACTCCGAACAATACTAACAGAAAACAGCGCGCCGCTCTGCCGCTCTGCCCGGTCGACGACAAACTTCTTTGTTAAGGTATTTTACAGACCAGAATTTTTCGGAACGAAGCTTCCAAATTTGCCCACTTTTCTTACTGTCAGTATTCAGTAAACGAGTCTCCTCGTTGTGGTTGCACTCAATCGAGACTCGTGCAACAAGTCTAAGAAGGGAAGGTTGATTTGAATATCATTTCATTTCCTTTTTGAAAGTTTTCGGAAATTGAACGATAAAGGCCAGCCAGGGACCAGGGTAAGGTAAAACAAATTTTGAATCATGCTTATGGTGTTGTATCGATTGTGGATTGATGTAGCCTGGGAGTACATTAAAGGAGATGGACCTTGCTTGCTCATGTTACGTGACCATGACGGTGACCCTATTTTCATGGGACGGAGGATGTTTGCTTTGCTGGCATTTTCAGAACTTAGATAATTAAGTAGCCACATAATTATTAATTTGTTTTGATTTTCCTGAAAAGTCATAATGAAATGAACCAGTGGGTTATCATGTGACTTGCACAAATATATTTATTCAAAATAAATTTATTTGTGTTTTTTATCTGCCACAAGCACACAGGTAAAGAACATAATGGATGAGAAAACTCCATTACTGGATAAAAGTGCAAGGGATCCGTTTGTTATAAGTTCCTTAAATCAATCAAATGATGAAAATAGTTCATTGGATGTCATTGCACAACATAACAGATATAAATATTATGCTAAGCTTCATACCAAAGAAAAATTGGTAAGTTTCCTATTTCAATTTTCAATTCTTCATGAGGAGATCATTGTGTATATTTATGAAAGCTCATTATAAGAATGGTTTTTTCCTTTCTTGTAGATAATTCCTGATCATGTTCTGCCTTCATATTTATTTTTACCTATACTACCAAAGCCTGGCTTCAGACAAAGCAGTTTGATCACAATGTAAGCAACCACATTTGTTTTCTTTCATGTAGTTTATAGCACATAATTTGCTGGGACGAATGTAAAGATGGAAGCATAATAAAAGAAGATGAATTAAAATTTTAAAAGTCCAGTTAAGAGATTTTTAACAATCTGTGTGGGAAAAGACTAATGCAACACTTTGACCAGTTCTATCTACATACAGGTGCCTTAACACAAGCATGTTATTATATTAATACAAGATTTGATTGAAATTTGTTTGATCAACAGATTTGCAATATGGAATACTATGATGGGAACATCTTTGTTGAGCTTGCCATGGGCACTTGCACAAGTAAGTATCAATGTATTTGTTTAATTTTTCATGAATTTTGTATCAAGTCATTATTGCTTAGTGATTATATTATATTTTTTCAGAGTGGATTCCTTCTTGGTGTTATTCTGCTTTTATTAATGGGATGCATTTGTCTTTACACATGCTATTTGGTTTTGAAAAGTACGAATTCAGTTGGTAAGTACTGTTTATTGAAAAGCTTCAGGTGAACCATGAGCCAAAATTTCAAAATGATATATTGAAGTTGAACTAAATTGAATTATTTTCATCAAATTAGATTCATCAAAATTTGAAGCGTTAGAATTCACTGATGTATGTGAATATCATCTTGGGAAAGCTGGGAAATTCTGTGGCATTTCATTTTCATTGATTGCACTTCTTGGTGCTACTGTTGTTTACATGGTTTTGCTTTCTAATTTTCTTTTTAACATTGGCATATTTGTTCATGGTAATTTTTAAATTTCATAATATATGATTTGAATTATAATGCTTTTATGTACATACAGTTGAACCCCAGATCTTTAACTTGCATGGGATAGTTTTGAGATATTCAGGCTAAATTTCCTCTTTCAGGGAATGAGGGGAAGTGGAATATGTTTGAGATAGAGAGTTGTTTGAGATAATGAGGTTTGAATGTAATCACATTCTGTTATTTCTATTCATAATATTTATGATTTATATCATTTATATCATTTCCTTAGATCATTTAGCTGCCCATCATGAACTTGGTAATAGAACTAACAGAATCAATGAATCATTATCCAAGTCTACAGGTAAATTTATTGTTATTTTTTCTCAATGGTACATTGATTACTTGATATCAGGAATAGTTATGTTATCTTATTTTATTTATAGTTTTGTGTCTTATTGATATGATCCCAAAGAATTCCCAATCTGCATCAGTTTCCCCATCAGCTGCAAGTGTTTTCTATACAATCTGGCAAGAACATCTAACTGTGCCACTATTTCTTGTCATCCTTCTTCTGCCTTTATCATCATTCAAGTCTCCAACATTTTTCACAAAATTCAATGCTTTTGGTAAGTTTTTTATTATTCTTTTTTAGTTGTTTTAATCCCTGCTGTATCAAAAGCTTTATCATTCATTCCTGAATTAAAATTGTTATAATGTTAACGTGTCTCTGTATTCCTGTCATAGGTACTGTGTCTGTATTTTATGTCATTGCGTTTGTGTGCATTAAATCTGGTTTTTGGGGCCCTCATTTGCATTTTGAACAAGAACCCCACCAGGAGGCGACATCTTGTAAGTTACTCAATTTATCTTTAATTGGGGTTGAATAATAGAGCAACAAGAAATGCCAATTAGAAATTTTGTATATTGTATTTTAGTGTATAGAGCTCAGTTTCCAGCATTGACGGGAACACTTGCTTTGGCCATGTACATCCATAATGCAATTTTGTCCATTGTGAGAAATCAAGAAAAGCCCCAGAATAACGTAAGTTTTTAGAAAAATATGAACCATACAATTAAAAAACGCTTGAAAATGGTTTCAAGAATTAACATGCACATTTTCTTCTTTCAGGTGCGTGATATATGCATTGCTTATTCCCTAACGACTGGAACTTACTTTCTCATTGGCATTGTATTCTATGCATGTTTTCCATTAGCAAAGCGATGTATTGAACAGGTTAACTCTTGTATTCTACTATCTAAAATCACCCTATCACATTAACTACTAGCAAGATAACGTAAAATAACGTAAGCAACATAAAGTTTTCTTACGTTATTTTGCTACCAGCTACGACAATTAGAACAAGCAACAACATTTAAAATGAATATATTAAATATATTTTTAGGTTCTTCTGGACAATTTCCCATCAAATGACGTCATGACATTTATTGCCCGTCTTTGTCTTCTTTTTCAAATGATCACAGTTTATCCCTTATTAATGTACATCATTAGAGTTCAGACATTAACTCTGTTCTTTAAAAAAACATATCCCAGGTAATATTTCTTTCTTATATCGCTTTCGTTAATTATAATTTTCATTCTGCTACTTCCATTTCTTATTCTTATGCTTTCAATTTTACAGTTGGCTTCATGTTTTTCTTCTTAATTTAATTGTCATTGGTTTTGGAATCGTTTTTGCAATTTTTTTTCCACATGTTGGTCATATTATCAGGTATGTATGTTGCCGAAAACCTGTTACAATTTATATTTTGATATAAACGTTTTTTATAAGAAATCTAGCTCAAACCCTACTAGTAAAGGTTTCTTAAATTTTCTATTGCTTTCCATTGCTAAGGAAAACAATAGAACAAAGAAATCTATTGTAATTTAGCACAAATTCTACTATATAGTAAGTTTCTTATAAAGTGGTTTCATATAAAAAAGCGTGTAGATTAATTGCTTATACTTTATGTGTGTTTTTGTTTCATTGATATTCATTATAAATTGATTTCTAGATATGTTGGTTCAATGAGTGGGTTGGCATATATCTTTGCTTTGCCTTGTATTATTCATTTACTAATTCAGAAAAAACGACAGACACTTTCTTGGGCAAGTTTGGTGATACATTCAACTTTGATATTTATCGGTGTAATTAATCTTATTGCTCAGTTCATGATTTGACTTGTTTGTTTCTGCTGCTCAAATTTTGGACTATTCTTTAAAAGAAGCCGATTATTTCTCAGTAAATAATAAAGTCATGAGATGTGAATTTGATTTACTCTTTATTATTGAATTTGTAACCTAATCCATCATCAAATGTCATTTGTCAATTAAAATTCACAATTTCTTTTGTTTCCGTTTTGCCATGTTTTGACCTTTTGATTCAAAGTCAATCCTCGTCACTCCAGGGTGGATTAATATTACTTCCAGAGTCGTTGTGTGTTACTGCGTAGATGTAGAATTGATAAAGATATGGAGCAGTTAGAAATTGGATCTCCTACCTCAAAGGTATTTATGGTACTGATTTTTAAAGCATTTTGGTGGATATTACGCTTTGTAAATTTATCAACTTTTCATACGGTGAGATTCTTGTTTTTGGTCTAGATATTGAACAACAAAGAACAACGGAAGAGAACAACATCAAAATGGAAAATAACATTTATTGTTGTGAGTACTGAGTAATAGTTTTTTTACATCAGAAAGATTTTTCCTGATAGCCTTTGTCATTTTATTGAAAATGCAACAAGAAGCTTTTTAAACAGCTTCCTCCTTTATTTTTTTACGAAATATTTCCTTTTTCTTAAAAGAATCCACAGAACTCCTGAAAGTTCGAAATTGCAAACCTCAAATTCTTACTAATTCTCAGGATATTTTGTGCCTTCAACAAGGAATCAACCCTTGTAGAGAAAAGCTGCTAGTTTGATTTTGATTTTTGATCGAACATTTCCATGGCCCCTCCCTTCCCCGCCCAACTGTGCTATGAAAACTATCATCATTTCCATCTTGCAAACAGCAGGAGACCCTGACCAAAAGTAATTTTTTTATTCACTTTAATCTCTCTTCATTATCAGTCTGCTGTGATTATTACTTCAGTTGTTGCAATTGTCATCGGTACAGTGGTTACAAAAGGGGCTCTACGTTTATCTGGTATTGTACAGCCAAGATTTTTACTATCTTGTTTTTATGTGGAAACGAAATTTTTATTTTCTCGATTTTTTTACATACCCATCTTACCTCAACCCTTAAAGGTCAAGGTAAAATTAAAGATTCGTGCATCAGGTTAGTCAGAAAATTGTTTTCATTATTTATTTATTGATATGACTTTTAGATAAATCTGTATTGTAGCATTAACAATTATTCTTCGATTTTTAGTTTCACGACACCCGCAGTAATTATCATATCTCTTGATGGGTTCAGACCGGATTACTATCACCGAAATATAACACCAAACATAAAAAAACTCGGTAAATTCAATGAACTTATTTAGAAGATTCGTTTTAATGTCAGATATATTTATTTTTCAAATAAATATATTAGTTTTACTTTTTATTGGTTGATTTTTATTTTAGCCGACGATGGTGTAAGAGCAGAATATATGAAATCGCAATATCCAACAAAAACATTTCCAAATCATTATACCATTGCAACTGTGAGATGCATGCATAATATTTGTAAAAAAAATAGTTCAACATTGTTTTTTGCTTTCTTTTTTAATTAAATTTGTATTGTTTTCTTTGAAGGGACTTTATCCAGAGTCACACGGTATAGTTTCAAATAGTTTCAAAAGTGAGAACAGAACTGATTCATTTAGAATTGGCGGCAAAACTGCTAATGATGCAAAATGGTGGAAAGGAGAGCCTGTACATATATTAGCTATTATTATCATATTTGGATTTAACACGTGCAAGTATACAATAGCCAGTTTGTGAATATATGCTTATTTATTTGCTTTTATAGATTTGGGTAACTGCAAGAATGCAAGGCTTGAAAAGTGCTACATACTTTTGGGTTGGTTCAGAAGCTAAGATCAAGGGTAATCAAGATTCTTTTTCTTCTCTTTTATATCTATTGCGTTGAAACTTTACAGCACTACTGCTTTTGTTTCATTTTCTCCAGGTATGAGACCAAATTATTGGAAGCCCTATAATGGGTAAGAAAAGCTATGCATTTTATTTACTGCTTGCAATAAATGCGTGGGTGCAGATTCGCAGCCTATTTAACGCAGTTAGTATTTTAATTTCTATAATTTTAAGATTATTTTTATACAGGAAAGTTCCTTTCGAAAAACGAGTTGATCAGGTCTTGTCATGGTTGGACTTAGGTACTGCTAAAAGGTCAGGGTGATTTATATTTTCCATTTTTAATTATATTTACGATTGATATTTAGAACGATTGATATTTATTTTTAGACCGAGTTTTATATCGTTATATTTCGAAGAACCAGACAAGCAAGGTCATAAATTTGGAACAAACTCTTCGCAGGTGAAACAATGCAAACACTTGGCAATTTTGTTTCATTATAAGTATTACAACAACATCAAAAACTATTTGATCATACATCAGTGCATCAACTAATTGATATATTTTTATATCAGACAAATAATGCGATCAAGTATGTTGACAATATGGTTGGTCGTTTGGTTGATGGAATCAAAAAACGAAATTTACTTTCATGTGTTAACATCATAGTTGTATCAGATCATGGTAAGTAATATCATTTTTAGCTTGGCAGTAGCGGTATTTCAATTTGTTACACACTAACTAACTTATTTACGCAAAGGTCATCTCTAGTTCCTTGTTGTTGAAGGTATGGCTGATATATCCTGTTCACGCGTTATCTACTTGGATCAGGTAGCATCTTCATTTTAGTATTTTCATCTTTATTTGTTGTGATTTTTGTTGTCACGTGTTTGCACTATTGCAATATTTTTGTCATCCATTGCAGATGGTTTCTTTATCGAAATTCTCTGTTGTTGGACAAGGGGCAACTTCAATGCTATACCTCAGCAATAAAAGTAATCAAGCCATTTATTTTTTTGGATACTTTTTATGCTTCAACTTCCAGTCTACTTACCATGCTTAATATTTTTTAGCAAGTGTGAAAAGTGTGTTGACAAATCTGGAAGTAAGATATCGTTCTTATCATTCCTACATTTACTCAATAACGTCGAAATGGTATTATATCCTCATTGATATCAAAACACTCAACAATGTTTTCAGTGTAAACATGAAAACCTGCGCGCTTATGCTAAAGGTTCTGCAACAATGCCAAGTCGAATTCATTACTCGAATAGCAGGTAAATTTATTTTTCTCATGGTTTATTATTCACAATACTTTTATCATGCTGTTCAATAATAACATTGTATATTTGACAGATATTTTATTTTGTTTCTAATATAGAAGAATTGGTGATATTGTTCTCATATCAGATGTTGGTTGGAGCATCTTGAAAAGGTATTTCAACTGCTAGCAAGCTGGAAAAATTTAGATATTGAAACGCTTCCCCATTATTCCTTTTGCATTAATTGTATGGAGTAAATTTGAACTTTCAGGACTGGCTCTTGTTCTTCCTATTACAAAGGGTCACATGGATATGATAATTTTCATACAGAAATGAGGGTAGGTAGCTGGTATCTCTCGACTATACGTTTCTTCACTTTGTTGATTTCTATATGGCAATACCATTCTGTTGTATTGGTATCAGAATGGTCACATGCTGAAATACTGTTCACCTCTATTTACAGAGCTTGTTTTTGGCCAATGGACCATCATTCAAGAGGGGTTTTGTTTCTCCCCCTTTTTCTAATATAGAAGTATACAATTTGATTTGTGGTATGTTTCTATTCATTTTCATGGCGTTTGTTTTCATTAGCAATTTTTCACTTTTGCACATGTTATAACATTTGTTTTTTTGCAGACATCTTAGAAATCAAACCGGCTGTAAATAATGGAACCTTTGGAAGCTTATCGTACCTTCTTAGAGCTCCAAAAAATCGAACTACAGGGAGAGAACAACAAATAAATAGCGCCAGCACCATGCCAGCCAATTGTGGCACAATAAAAATAAATCAGGATGAATATAAAAATTGCTCACATTGTTTGATTTGTTCTTATGATTGTGATGTATGTAGTTTTTTTCA
Organism: Sanderia malayensis; assembly: GCA_013076295.1. NCBI lineage: Eukaryota > Metazoa > Cnidaria > Scyphozoa > Semaeostomeae > Pelagiidae > Sanderia > Sanderia malayensis. The sequence goes on along the minus strand of RQOL01000618.1, from coordinate 2,700,731 downwards.
ACTTTTTGTCTTCATCTCACCTCTGGTAATGTTTTATTGTATAACTGATATTAATTGGGTATATTTTTATCAATGGCCACAGGTTGGGAAGAATTCATCAGGAAGTTCTTGGATTGCTGGTAACCTTACCGTATCTGAAGGTGATTTTATATATGTGGGTATATTTGCTTATGTATGTAACATATAAGATTTAAGTTTTAGCAATGAGTTTTACTTATTATTTGTTGTTAGTTAAATCAAGTTTGGGAATGCATCTTCCGTTTGGTGCTCCGACAGAAGAAGTTGACAATACAGGATGTTTATTGACGCAAAGATATTACGTTATTGGCTATAACAAATATTTTCATATTCCGAATTGGGTTGCTTACAAATTGAGTGCAAAGGTATTTAAACATCGTTTCTTACTTTATGTGGCTTTATATTTTAATTCAATTAGGACATGAACTTTGGCTATTATACAACGTTTATGGCAATAGCTTTACAGAAGCATACATGAAATGATTTTCAATTGTTAGCAAATTGGAAATGCAACGTCCAAGAAATTGTGCTTCAGAAAAGATCTACGTTTGGCGATGAATCAAACTGCCTCATGTGCTGATTACAATTCAACTAAGTTTAAAATGACACAGCTAGCTCCTTCTGGTATTATTATTATTAATGCGATTAGTTATTGAAATTATTAATTTGCTTTTGCTTGCATTATAAATATAATAGCTGATTTCATTGTTTTATAACTTGCAGATTATTTTATGTTTGATCAGCTGGCTCTGCAAGATTCATATTTACTTTCAAATGTTGTGCCACAGAGTAACTTTTTAAATAAAGAACCTGGTAGGTCCATCATATCATTCACTGACAATCAAAGTTAATAATTACGTGGATCATTTTAAGAAATAATATATACTCTTAGGGGTTGTTTTTGTTCCAGGTTTATGGTACAAGTTGGAAACTCTTGTTGCAAAGTATGCAAAGAAGTATGAGAATATTTATGTTATATCAGGCTCAATATTTGACAGTAATGGGGATGGTTTGAGAGATGTTAATAACCACACCATAAGGTTAGTGAAAATAACAGCCATTTCATTCACTGGTCTGGCTTAAATACGCAAATATACAATTCATGTTTTCTCGACAGGTGGGTTAACGATAAAGTAAATTCTGTTGCAATTCCAACTCATTACTACAAAATCATAACCCGATATAATGAGAAAGACGACAAACAACGTATAAATGTGTTAGCCTTCGTTCTACCTCATAACGTCTCTCCAGAATGTCAAGTAAGATTTTCAGTTCTTTATTTAGTGGCCTAGTACGCTTACAAGAAATTCAAGATGGCGAAAGAGAAGTTTTTTTATTTTTTGCAGATTTATAACTGGAAAGAGCGTTTACAGGAATTTATCGTAAGCATTAACGATATTGAAAGGCTGACAGGGATGAGGTTTTTTTCGTCTCTACCATACCCTCATGTTGCTGCCATTAAATCCTATTTACCCTCAGACTTGTGGTAATTTGTGTCTGGGCACAGATTTCAACCATTTTTGTGCCTTTTAGTAATGTACTGATGTATTGTGGAGCTAAAAATTTCAATGTTTTGCGGCAACACGAAACTGTAAAAGGTAAAACTTCGATAGTTTTGTAACCCTAGTTTGAATAAAGTAAAATAATTCGTCAAAGCTTGCTCTGACTGCTAACTAACTCTTGAAATATTGATGCTAGAGAGCTGAACATTGTCTTAAAATATTTAGCACAAATTAACAGGAACCTTCTTTCTGTAAGTGAAATATCGATTTACACATTTTTTATAAGGAAGTGATTTATAAGAAGGTTGTTCTCGATTCGTCAAAAAGTTAAGAAAGTTCAGTACCGGATTTCGTAAACCTAAGAAATGAGAAATCCTTGACATCCTCTTGCAAGAATGTTCAATCTGAAGCGATCTCGGCGACGGTGGATGCGATGATATCAGATGAGATCACATGGATAGCAATGCTAAATCTTGATTGGGTTATTCTCAGAGGCATGGGCCTGAGTTTCAATGGAGCAGGAGCATGTGTGTTCTCTTGACTTCACTTCATGATTTCCGCCATTTTGACTGGAAGGGAAGACTATACCAGATGAAAAACAAGTTGAGAAGAAATGGTTAAAAACGAATTCAAATCCTAAAAGCAACTGCAATGGTTAGTTTTATTTTGTCTCCATTTGGTAATTTATTGATTGAAATGGTAACTCGAACCCTATTGCCTTACAAAACAGACTTATAAATCGGAGGTTGGATGGCCTTTGGGTTCAACTGAGTCTGGCCTAAGTTTGCAACCCTCTCCCTCTCAAATGCAGCAACGATGCCTTTATTTAACTTCTTCATGTCGGGTATTTTAACATTATTAGTGATAATGGTTATGATTTTCACATTGAGTTTCTCTCCTCCTTCTAGAAACCAAAAGTTCAGAATAGCCCCTAGCTGTGAGTAAAGATTGGCGCCAAGCGACAGAAATATAAAAGGTACGAGTTATAAACGCATATATTTTTATACAAATAAGTTTATTTGCGAAAATTTTAGTTAACTATTCTCTGCTAAAACGTTAGGGAAAATTTATTTTTTTCGACCATAAGGAGCTCGAACTCATGCACCACTTTGCATTTATCGATTGATGCGAAATGTTTTACTGACCTGGCTATTCATTCTGCTAATGTTTGATTCTCTCAGCCTATGGTGTTTGTCGGAAAACAGTTTTATTGAGCAAAACGAAAGTTGGGTATTTCCTGAGCTTATCTGTGGCTCGAACTCATTGAGACAGGCTTCCTTGACATTGTTTCATGTCCAGGCGCTTTAGCTACCTATCTATTCCCACCCTCCTCCCTTTCGAGATACCTGCATTTTATACTGAAACAATTGAAGCTTATTAACATTTCCTTTGTTAGTTCGAGCCTAATCTATTGTTGCTCCTTTATTATCATACCAATGTTATCTACCAATACTATTTAGCTTGCATCACAATCTATAGGAATGTCTTTATATGCATTGAATAGCTTGAAGAATGTGCTCCCTAGGCGATGATGCTCACGCAACTATTTCTTATAATTCATTAAAGTTTATTATCTTGCAACATTGCAATGCATTCATTCAACTGTGCCATAGTTTGATTTCTCGTGGTATTCATGATATTTTGGCTCCCTAACCCCAAAGCGATGAGTATAAATGTCTGAGTAACGCGCATCTTTTCCTTTCAGTCCTTTCAAGTCGATGAAGCATGCGGGTGTTGTCCTACGGAAAGAAGACTTTGCTTGTTCCAGCTCAACTCTTCGTAGGCCCTAAGTCAATGGCTTTGATTCGAGTTCACATTCAAGTTGGCTTTCCGTTTAGTAGCCTTCTGAAGTCTGCTGCAACATCAGTGAAGGATAAGTAATTTATATGTCCTTGTATTAATATTCCCTTTAATTTGCTTCAGACATTTCAGTTTCTGTTTTGCCTCGTTATTCTCGTATTGCTTCCTTGCTTCGACTTGTGGACCCAACACAATTTATTCGTCACCCACATTGCAAAACTTTACCAACCATGGCCGGAAAGGAAGATGAAGTTGATGGCGATATGATATTTCATTTTGCTTGATACAATGTTTCTCTATACTTTCTCGCATAGATTTAATTGTCCTTTGCTTTCATTTATCTCATTTCAAATTATTTTTCAGGAAGAAGCCGACGAAGTCGAAGAAGAAATTATTTGAATTTCATATAAAAAAACATGTTGCTTTGTCTCTTTTTTTTTTGTCTTCTGATCTTTTTTACTGTTAATGTAATCTAAGATAAGACTAGATAAAGATAGATTATATTAGAATTTATGTAGTTGTAATGAATAGACACAAAATAGAATAAGATAATTATAACATAAGATATACATAAGATAGGTAGTTACAATAGATAGATCATAAGATAGATGCGCGCGCAGCGGGGTCTTTCTTTTACCAATCCAAACGGATTGGATGAGAGAAAGAAGTGGGGTGGGAACCTTTCTCCCCAATCCGTGGGGAGAAAGGGAAGGGTGGAGTGGGTGGGAGGGGGAGAGAGTAGAACACGCTCTCTCTTCCTCTCACCATGGGGTGAGAGAGGGAGTACAGAGTGGGAACAGATGGGGTACGAGGCTCCAGATTTTCGAAAATTCAGTAGTGTTTTATCTTTTATCTAGTGTTTTATTTTATCTCTCTTGCTCACCCCTCCCCACTCTTCTCTCCCGCTCTGTTCCCCTCACTCTTCACTACCTCTCTCGCCCCACCTCTCTCTCTCTGCTCCCTCCACTCTGCTGGTGAAAGGAAGAGAGAGTTTTCTACTCTCTCCCACCCACTCCACCCTTCCCTTTCTCCCCAATCCGATGGGCGGATTGGGGAGAAAGGTTCCCACCCCACTTCTTTCTCTCATCCAATCCGTTTGGATTGGTAAGAGAAAGACCCCGCTGCGCGCGCATCTATCTTATGATCTATCTATTGTAACTACCTATCTTATGTATATCTTATGTTATAATTATCTTATTCTATTTTGTGTCTATTCATTACAACTACATAAATTCTAATATAATCTATCTTTATCTAGTCTTATCTTAGATTACATTAACAGTAAAAAAGATCAGAAGACAAAAAAAAGAGACAAAGCGACATGTTTTTTTATATGAAATTCAAATAATTTCTTCGTCGGCTTCTTCCTGAAAAATAATTTGAAATGAGATAAATGAAAGCAAAGGACAATTAAATCTATGCGAGAAAGTATAGAGAAACATTGTATCAAACAAAATGAAATATCATATCGCCATCAACTTCATCTTCCTTTCCGGCCATGGTTGGTAAAGTTTTGCAATGTGGGTGACGAATAAATTGTGTTGGGTCCACAAGTCGAAGCAAGGAAGCAATACGAGAATAACGAGGCAAAACAGAAACTGAAATGTCTGAAGCAAATTAAAGGGAATATTAATACAAGGACATATAAATTACTTATCCTTCACTGATGTTGCAGCAGACTTCAGAAGGCTACTAAACGGAAAGCCAACTTGAATGTGAACTCGAATCAAAGCCATTGACTTGTGTCGTCGGTCGAGTAAACCAAAATCAGGGCCTACGAAGAGTTAAGCTGGAACAAGCAAAGTCTTCTTTCCGTAGGACAACACCCGCATGCTTCATCGACTTGAAAGGACTGAAAGGAAAAGATGCGCGTTACTCAGACATTTATACTCATCGCTTTGGGGTTAGGGAGCCAAAATATCATGAATACCACGAGAAATCAAACTATGGCACAGTTGAATGAATGCATTGCAATGTCGCAAGATAATAAACTTTAATGAATTATAAGAAATAGTTGCGTGAGCATCATCGCCTAGGGAGCACATTCTTTAAGCTATTCAATGCATATAAAGACATTCCTATAGATTGTGATGCAAGCTAAATTGTATTGGTAGATAAACATTGGTATGATAATAAAGGAGCAACAATAGATTAGGCTCGAACTAACAAAGGAAATGTTAATAAGCTTCAATTGTTTCAGTATAAAATGCAGGTATCTCGAAAGGGAGGAGGGTGGGAATAGATAGGTAGGTAAAGCGCCTGGACATGAAACAATGTCAAGGAAGCCTGTCTCAATGAGTTCGAGCCACAGATAAGCTCAGGAAATACCCAACTTTCGTTTTGCTCAATAAAACTGTTTTCCGACAAACACCATAGGCTGAGAGAATCAAACATTAGCAGAATGAATAGCCAGGTCAGTAAAACATTTCGCATCAATCGATAAATGCAAAGTGGTGCATGAGTTCGAGCTCCTTATGGTCGAAAAAAATAAATTTTCCCTAACGTTTTAGCAGAGAATAGTTAACTAAAATTTTCGCAAATAAACTTTTTGTATAAAAATATATGCGTTTATAACTCGTACCTTTTATATTTCTGTCGCTTGGCGCCAATCTTCACTCACAGCTAGGGGCTATTCTGAACTTTTGGTTTCTAGAAGGAGGAGAGAAACTCAATGTGAAAATCATAACCATTATCACTAATAATGTTAAAATACCCGACATGAAGAAGTTAAATAAAGGCATCGTTGCTGCATTTGAGAGGGAGAGGGTTGCAAATTTAGGCCAGACTCAGTTGAACCCAAGGGCCATCCAACCTCCGATTTATAAGTCTGTTTTGTAAGGCAATAGGGTTCAAACACCACAGGCTGGGAGAGTCAAACATTAGCAGAATGAATAGCCAGGTCAGTAAAACATTTCGCATCAATCGATAAATGCAAAGTGGTGCATGAGTTCGAGCTCCTTATGGTCGAAAAAAATAAATTTTCCCTAACGTTTTAGGAGAGAATAGTTAACTAAAATTTTCGCAAATAAACTTATTTGTATAAAAATATATGCGTTTATAACTCGTACCTTTTATATTTCTGTCGCTTGGCGCCAATCTTTACTCACAGCTGGGTGCTATTATGAACTTTTGGTTTCTAGAAGGAGGAGAGAAACTCAATGTGAAAATCATAACCATTATCACTAATAATGTTAAAATACCCGACATGAAGAAATTAAATAAAGGCATCGTTGCTGCATTTGAGAGGGAGAGGGTTGCAAACTTAGGCCAGACTCAGTTGAACCCAAAGGCCATGCAACCTCTGATTTATAAGTCTGTTTTGTAAGGAAATAGGGTTCGAGTTACCATTTCAATCAATAAATTACCAAATGGAGACAAAATAAAACTAACCATTGCAGTTGCTTTTAGGATTTGAATTCGTTTTTAACCATTTCTTCTCAACTTGTCTTTCATCTAGTATAGTCTTCCCTTCCAGTCAAAATGGCGCAAATCATGAAGTGAAGTCAAGAGAACACACCACACATGCTCCTGCTCCATTGAAGCTCAGGCCCATGCCTCTGAGAATAATCCAATGAGGATTTAGCATTGCTATCCATGTGATCTCTTCTGCCACTGTCGCCGAGATCGCTTCACATCAAAGAGTTATAAAAATAGCAAAGAAATTCGCAATGGGCAAAATCAAATTTGTAGCGCTGAGCTTCTTTAATATTAACCCTGCTGTATATTTGGGCTCAGGCAGAAGTGCAGCCTGTAGTTCCTCCAATAATAATAAGCCCCCAGTATTATTACCGACAAAATAATGCCTGGCACATGATTTTGTCTTCAAACAAGCGTGATTGTTGACCTCAGGTACAGCAATCCTAAAATGTAAACAAATGTCCATATGAATATTTTAGAGCGATGATGATAACGCATGCATAATGAACTAATTGTCTTTGAAAACTTTTTGTGGTCTCCTGAATTTAAGCTTAACTGCAATTCTAAACACTAATTCAAGTTCTTGATATAATTAATAATTTATACCAAAATGTTTCGATTTGTTTTGATACCAACCTGCATGCTTCGTCTTCACTGGTGTTAGTGTTAATATTTAAGATGCCACATACAAGTAGGGCGGACTTCTATTTGAAAAACAATTCCCAGAAAAAATTAAATAAAAATGAAATTAATAACATTGTGGATGGTTTAAGATTGAGCATTCTTGCAAGAGGATGTCAAGGATTTCTCAATTTTGGAAGGTAAAATTCAACATAATTTTATTATTATTAACATGTATTTTCGGAAAGTTTCAGTAGATAATGCTTCCATTTCACCAGTGTAAAGTAGATAACATTGATTATCATGTATTTGTGCAATTAACAGTCCTGAAATCGAAATTTTGACATGATTGAGACCTTGTCTTTAACTTCAAGACATCATAGTTATAGGATGGAAAGGGAAAGATAGTGGTAACATCCATAGATAATAGATTCATAAACAAAATTATTTTGCCTGAAAAACTAAAGTCAACTTGCTTTGTCCATGGTGTAAATGTTACATGTATGTGATGGGATGTCCCATCAAATGGTGAATGCCCCAAATTTTTGTTGTCATGGTGACAAAAGCGTCTTTAAGCAAAGCATGTAATTCAAATCAAACGCGAACGAGGCGAGGCCAAAGAAAAACAAGAACAAAACGAACGAAAACAAAGATGGAAACTATTTTGTACTATTGAAGAATAGATTGACTTCGTTCCAATCTTGTATTCGGATATTAAAGTAAACGTAAATAATGGCGGCCACATCAAGGTCAAATGCTGAGATGAAGAGAAAAGCAGCTCAAATGAAAGACAAGGCAACAAATCCTGTTGAAAAACTGCGACTTGCTTGCTTATCGAGGGGTGCCAGTGGTATCAAAGGGTTAGGAAGGTTAGGCCGTGTGTGTTGAGTATTTTATGCCCACGCCCAGATAAATATCACAATTTTTCATCAGTTGAATACCGCCTATATTAATAAAAGTGACTTTTGTAGGGTTTTCAAAATAATGGATGACGATGCCAATCGACAACTTGATTTTGGTGAATTTAAAAAAGGACTTCGAGATTATGGTCTCATATTGGAACCAACGGTATAATATAATAATATAATAATAACAATAATTATAGATTGGAAAATACAGCTATTTAATGTAGCAATCTCCTTTATTCCAGGAAGCCAGAGAAATATTTGATGCATTTGATAAAGATCACAGTGGCACTTTAGATTTTGATGAGTTTCTTATTTCATTAAGGGTACTTCCAAGATTTCCACTTATAGCCAATTAGCTGTTGTGCACAATAGCAATTATTTATTGCTATTTGCCACCTTACTTTTACAAATAAATTTTGTTGCAGCCCCCAATGAGTAAAGCACGAAAAAATATTATTAATGCTGCATTCAATAAACTTGATAAAACTGGTGATGGACTCATAACAATAGAAGATTTAAAGGGGTAACTTTATTGATTATGTTTATTTTGCTCAATCCATTCAATTTTTAATTGTTTCATGTCAAAAATTAGTAGCATGTTTCTTTCAGAGTATATGATGTAACAAAGCACCCAAAATATAAAAATGGAGAATGGACAGAGGATCAATGTTTCAGAAAATTCCTGGATTCATTTGATACACCAGATGATAAAGATGGAAAAGTTTGTTCAAATACAGTTTTATTGGTTATATTTTGATTTGATATGCAGCAAACTGAAACTTTTTCCTCCCTTTTTTTCAGATAACATTGGAGGAATTTCTCAATTACTATGCTGGAGTTAGTGCATCCATTGATAATGATGCATACTTTGATTTGATGATGAGAAATGCCTATAAAATGAAGTGAAAGATCTGGCTCATTGTAGTTAATCATCCGTGAAGGACAACCTATTCACTTTGAAATAAACTTTCAAGAAAACATTGAAGTAGCCCCACATGGAGTATTAATCTATCTATACATAATTAAGTAATGGCCATGTAAATGAAAACTTTCAATGATGTTAAGAATTACTTGTAATAAAGTAAGAGTAAGCTATTTCTTTTATTTTTGTTCAAGATGGCTATTCTACTTTTGTATCTTGTCATTGTCTTAAAATAGTAGATAATCTACTACGGTTGTGGGGCTTGTGGCTTAGGCTAAAGACCGCCCAAGCAAAACACAATCTGTTTCCTTCCTTATCATCATGTGACCGAAAGAAGGTTTCTCGATCCACGATCACGATTCCTTTTTCATTCTCTTGCAACAATGGCCGAAATGGAGAATGAAGACTGCAGCGATAGCAAATCTGAAATTGGGTCAATTACTTCCAGAATGACTCAATCTTCATTTGGTGAAAGAAATAGCTTGGCATCTTCAATTTGTGGAAGGGAAATATTTGAACCACGCGAAAGATTTACTCTGTTTAAAGTGAACGTAAATAATGGTGAACGTCGCTGGGTTGTTTATCGTAGATTTTCAGATTTTGTCCTTCTAAATAAAAAGCTGAAAAAGCTGTTTCCGAGATTTCAATTGAATCTACCTCCAAAACGATTCTTCAAAGATAATTTTAATAAAGATTTCATTCAAAAGCGTCAAGTGGGACTTGAAGAATTTATGAGACATTTATTCTCGCTTCGACATGTTATGGATACAGCTCCTGTCAAACAATTTTTTAGGCTCGATAATCCTCCCGGACCATATGAAGATCTGGGTGCGTCAAGAAATTATTGCCGAAGTCTAGAAGAATCAGTCAGCAGTTTGAAAATCGATTTAAAGGAACAAGATTACGAGTTGAGCTATTTGAGGAGCGAATTAGCAAGGATGCAATTCAATAATGGAAGTCAAATGGCTTATAAATCACAAAATGAATCCTGTTTTGCAGAAAATGTTCTGCAGAAGAAACTTGTAGCTGCAGAGGAGACAGCAAAACGGGCAACACAAGAAGTTGAAAGACTGAAGGTTGAAATTCAAGCTCAACGGGCTTTAGAATTATCAACAAGAAACGAAGAAAGACAAAAAAGGGACATGTTGTTAAGAGACAACTTAAGATGCTTCAATTCTAAACAGCAAGAAGAAGATGACAAACTAAAAGAAATGGTTGCATCATTTGGAGCACTGGGACAGCTCAGAATTGATTTGGGTGGAAGAAGTATTGATGTGAGGACAGCTGAAGGTGTGCCTGAGAAAGAGATTGAAGTTAGAAATGCCCTTACAGAATCAAGAAAAGCCTTGGATGAACTATACAAGGGACATTTGGAATATTACAAGACTGAAATCGAAGACTTGAAAACAGATCTTGTAAAAACAGAATATCAATTGCAAACTGCATCAACAGAAATTCAGAATATGAAAGACGCACTTGCTGAAGTGCATGCAAATAGATATGAAGAAATGATCAAAAGAGATGGAGTCATTTATGAATATCAGAAACAACTGGAAGAAGCACAACGCTATACTTCAAATGCTGAACAGAAATATTTCTATTCTCTTATCCTTGGTGTGAAATTGAACATGGCTTTGTGGGGTAAAGCTACTGTAGAAATTAACCAATTGAAACCTGCTATTTTGTTTGCAAAAGTCAGAGATCAAGGAATCTCAATAGAACATTGGCCAAGTTGGATTTCCAGGGAGCTGGCTACTTTAGCTGATCTTGTGTAGATTATTTGTGTATATAATCAAACAAAACTTATTTCCATTTACTTATATTTCTTGTAAAAACTAGAATAACATAAATTTATCTATCGCCAGACGAAATAATTCAAACAGATACCAAGTGGCAGAATATTAACCATCTGACTTACTTATTTGATGTGTGAAAAGGTTTATCAAGGTAATTTTTAGTATATTTCAAAATTGTAATAAATATGATTTTAATATAGCTTTATGCAATAACACAATCAGATGTTTCTTCATCTTTGATTGTTTCTTCTTCATTTAATTTTGTTTCCAAAGGAATAGATTCACTTTGTTCAAATTTTATAGTTTTTAAGCTATCATCATTTGTGATTAATAATTGTTTTTCTTCTGTAGGGCTTAATTCTGTTTTTGTCTCCTCTTTCATAATCATTAAATAAAGTTCTTCAAGTGATGTTTTAATGTTGCTTACTATTAATTGATATCCCCCACTTGAAAGAAAGAGATGGCTCCAATTAGTATCACTTTAAATGGGCAAACAAAACAAAGAAACTTGATAAGAAACTTACCAATTCTGCTCTGACCAACATTCTAGTATATTAATTTGCTGTATCAGTTCATCTGCATTTACCGGTGTCAAATCTTTAAAAGTTGCCATTTTATCTATGAGTTGCATGAATCCTGATAAATCATCCAGCATCATTGATAACAATATGCACCAGTCGACACATCTTGCTTCTATCAGTATATTCAACAAATGCCTAAATTTAAAAAAAATATCATTATCAACCTCATCTTCGTTTCGAGATGAATCGTGTACAAATTTGCAAATCTTTGATAATCTGACATTGGTGCAACATCATGAATAAATTGTCTCATAATCCAACAAAAACAACCAAATTACAAATTCACCTTATTTGTCTTTCACAAAGTTTTGAACCGAGGGGCAATGTTCTTTGTTGTTCAATATCAATCATAATCGGTGGTTCAGTAACCCAAGAACACACATCAACACTTTCAATTTCATAATCAACAGATTGTGTCATCGAACTTGTTTCAGAGAAATCTTTAATATTCGATCCAGCATCTTCTTCCACTAGAAAATGATTTAAAAGAAACATTTAAAATTGAGTGATATAAGAATATCATAATAGAAGATGCGAGTAAGGATAGTATAGAAATAGTAGAACCTTTAATGGAAGCCAATCTTGCTTGAATTTCATTAGCAATGTTTGGGCTATCAACATCGCTTGTTGTTGATGATACATCAACATTTCTCTGATCAAGTTGAGAGCTTCTTCTTGCTGATTTATAAAACATAATACATAATAAAATACAAAACAAAATATTAGATCAAATTTACTGTCAAGCTCCACTGGCTTGTGCAATAAAATTGATAATGCAAGATTTAAACGCACAGGATCCTTCTTCAAAAGATTGCCATGGTAATCAACATAATCAGCCAGATAAATGAGACAGAATTAAACTTACATAATTTAGCAGTGGATTCTCTTGAAGCAGCTGACATTCTTGATCCATTTGAAATGTTTGGAAATGACCATTCAAACTGTCTGTGCAAAACAATCAATGCCTCCAGGAAGTCATCAATCCTTGCAGCTCTAAATCTAAAAAAAACATTCATTAACCTCTATATCTTTTGATTAGTATAATTAATTAACTGTAAAAATAAAAACAAGCCACCTTTCTTTTGTGAACCAGGCAGTTAAGTCAAAGTCAAGATGGGCAGCAAAACGCCCCAAATCTCTCAATCGAAATGAGGTCAACAATTTGCGAGCATGACGAGCCAGTATCAAATCGGTGAAGAACTAAAAAAATAAACAAGTGGAAGCGATTAATAATGTATTCACTTGTCAAACATTCATTCACGAATTTATAACAAATAACAAATTTTCTGTACTCACTTGCTCGCAAGATTCTACAGTAACAGGTCTGTAAAAGATTAAAGTATATAATGACATTGAGATTGGAATTCACAAAAACATGATACAATGGACCATGCGATAGTAATAGAATTGTTTGGCAAATGCAGAAATATAAAAAAGGCGTGAATACCTTGAAATTGAAGAATAGTCCGTGAGTGACGAAGTTGAGCGATTCAATTTGAGATTGGATGGTCTGGTCTGCTCGTCTATCGAAGAAGGGCTTCTACAATCAAAGTAAATTGTATTAAAATTAAAATTAAAATGACAACATGCGATTTAGTAATATAAGATAACAACAAAATGATAAACATCACATAAAATCAATGATAATAAAATAATATTAACCCGGGGTTTAAAACTTTTGAAAACTGAGCAGAAGATGAACTGTTGGTTCTTGTTGATGGCTTGTGAATTGGAACCATAACAGGCGTGATATCTTCTTCGTTATTATCTTCATCTTTCAAAATAGACGGATGAAATGTTTTATGCTGGGGCGTTCTAGGGGGCGAATCTGGATCTCCTTTTCCTGTAATTCAATCGTATTAAACAATTAAGAAACATGAATTTAAAACCTTTTATAAACCAACTAATTATTATTATTTGGCTTACCAATGGCTGTTAAGAATCTGACAAGGTCTCTTGACAACTGCAATTCAGAAAAAACATACAATGACGAAAGAAGATGAGTATGATTGTATTTCTTTTGCGATGCCTAAGCATAGTAATAGCAATATGCATACCTCCCATTTATCGTTATCAAGGGCGGCTTCAAGAAGTAGAGTAGCATACTAAAATAAAATTGATTTCCAACTAATATCATACCATAAGCATTATAATATAATAACTGAGGGTAATAATGATAAAAATGAGTCTGGGGAAACATTTACCTGTCGGCTGACTGAATGATGCTCTAAATTTTGTATAATTATCAAATATGAGGCGGCAGTTTCTAACTTCAATGCATCGCAACACTCCTAAAAGGATTAAAAATGTTTAAAAAATACATAAAAATACATTGCATATACTAAGTAATGTGATAAGGGAAAAAGTTGAAAAAATGTGATGAAATTAACTCGGGTTTATATATAAATTACTTGAAACAGGTTAATTGGGTTGCCAACGACGGAAAAAAGATGTCTCCATAAAGCAACTTCTGTTTTTCTAGCGCAGTGACAAACAGTTTCATGGTATTGTGGAAACTCTTGAATGAAAGCCACTATTCTTGGCAGCAGTGGGTCTGTTATTTGAAATAAAACGAAAACAATCACTAATTAGCTACAGAAATAAAATATACGTTCAGTAAACGTGAATTAAAAGAAGAATTATGAAGAATTAAAGAAGGTTATGAAGAATGGAGTCAGATATCAACCTGGAATTGGAACGGAAGCGGTTGCTTCTTTTTCGAGTACTTCATGTAGCATTAATTCCAAGACATGTGTAAAATATGGCAAACTTGTACAAGTACGTGCTATTTCCAAAGCATGAACTCCAAGACTATCAATAATCAAGCTCAGATATCACTAATCATTCAATTATGATTAACTAAAATAAATTATGAGCAATTAAAAACAATATTGAATGAACTATAAGTAGGAGAAGAAATTGTACTTACTTTCGACGCAAGAGTTGTCTTAGAATATGTGGCAAGAAAACTTGAGTCTAAAATGTGATTAAAACAATGTGATAAATTGAATGCAGATATATATATATATTTACCAAGATATCAGCAAAAAGTGCCATCATACCGTTCTTTCGAGGTGAAAAAAGGAAAAAATGTTGGAATTCTTTAGAAGACCATTAGATGCAGAATTCTGTAGAAAATCGGTGCCAATACCAAGAATGACAGCGTCTTCAAATAATACAGCTAAAAGGGAATAATGCGACAAATAACATCGCATAACTAAAAGAATAATAAAAGCGAATAAATAGAATGAAATGCAATTATAACATACCAAGAGGGTAGACGTGTAGCTCAAAGTGCAACATGATTCTTTTTGACAGAAAACCAAGTTGTCTACTACTTTTTTCAATTGGAAACAATGGCAACCAGGCCTATTATGAAGATTGAATGATAATCATCAATGAATAATACAATGATACAATTAACTATTACACAAAATATCAAGTAATTATTAAGGTGATACCTTCATGCCTTGTGAACCACATGCAAGCCATAAAGATTCAGACAAATGTCTTTTATTTGAGCCAATGTTTATCATATACCAAACATTTTCAACACATGAAGCCAGAACAATCGGGTGGAGAAATTTGACCTTCAAGAATTAACATAAACTACAATATTATTAGATCATAATCATACACGATTAAAATACGATAAAATATTGATTAATTTCAATTCACCTTTTCCCCTTGTCGTTCTGCAGCAGGTCTGTCTTTTTGCAACATTAAAATTTTGCCAGCCACATTAACTATCAAAGAATTAGCTTCATATGCTTCTGCACCAGTGTTGAGCGTAGCTAAAATAAAATATAAATATTTGAATATGAGAATTAAATTGAATAGCAATGAAAATAGTAGTGAAATTAAATAGAAATAGGTGAGAACTTGCATTGCTCATTTTTGAGTTTAGTTAAACTCACAGACGTCACAGTTAATGGATGTTGCAGATAATCAAGAAGAGAGACCTGCGACATTTTCGTTGGCACTATAGATGCAGCTAAAAAAAGATGCAACAAAAACATATAATAAAATCACATTCAACGAGTTCAACTATCGTTTATATTATCCATCAAAACATGTATTGATTTTAATCACTTTTCACTTACGCGAGAGCTTATTGTCAAGAACTAGTCGATAGAAAGAAACTTCACAGTCGGCGGTATAGATCAACAGAATATCATGAAATGTATTCATGAGAAAAACAGGACAATCTACACTGATCGTTTGCGCCAAATGAACATCAACATTTGAATTGACATGATGAAATCGTATCTGAAACAAAAAACCATTAAAAGACTATAACGTACCATGAAAGAAATATAAAATAATCGCAACATCATTTGAAAAAAATTGCAACTACATACCTCATCAGCTTCGGTTTCTAAGTTATAACAAGCAACGATAAGGTATTCATCCCAAAAACACAGGCCTCCTCTGCATGTTACATTTCTTTCCTAAATTCAAAACATAATGATAGTATAAGCATGAAATCGCTAAATACGACATTGAAGAATCTTGATACTATTTGAACAATAGTAATGATGATGATAATAATACCTGTGTTTCGTTGCCAAATAATTTCCATTTTCTGGTATTTAATGAATAATGTGCATACCCAAATTTAGCAGCAACAGCTATACGTCTGCCACTCCAATCCACTGCTGAATACTGAAAATAAACAGCAATCAGATAACGTTCAATGCATACGAAATTGAAACCACAACATAGATTTGATATGATCAAACGAATAGAATACAATTCGCTATTTTGGCTGTCCATTATCTTGTACGAGTTTCCATTTCTCCCCGTTTTTGTATCAGAGTTTGCATAGAAAAGGGATTTGCTATCTCAACTCCCCACTATTTCAAATATTCGCTATGGTAAACAAGTGTCGATTTCGTTTAGTATTGCTGACACATCCGCTATTATTTCAAACATTTGCCATCTTCAACAACTTCCCTATAGAGAGTAAGGTAACAGATGAGAGCAGTAATACAAAAGCAACAATTAGCATAATTAATCTCACTCGAATGGGCCAATTGGTATTGATATAAGTGTGAGGAACTTGAATGGTTTGCCAATGTCGATTGCTAAACAGTGAATGCGAGGAGGATGTTCCGTTTGAGTTTGGCAAAATCATGTCACATGAATTTATGTAAACAGAACTTTCCCCTTGAAGAAATAAATGCTGTCTGTTTGGCTAGAAATAAAAATATGACGAAATATTGAAAACACAAGACAGTTACAGCATGATTATTAAATATATATTAACTGTAATTGTTATTGAAAAGGAAAGGATTAGAAATCAATTACTCACCATATTTGGATTGACTGTTAATGCAGATTTAGCAAAATCCATTTGTAAGATATCACCATTTTTCAAATGAAAAGAAGTTGGTGAAATATCTGGAATCATCAGCAACTGGTAGCCTTCAGCACACCAGCCCTAAAAAATGGAATTATAAATATAAAATTGAATTGGCATTAATCTGTTTATGGTTTGCCAATGCTGATAATTTTAATATGATAATCTTAAATGCATTTACCATCGACTTGATAAGAAAAGACTCTTGGTTGAGACAATCAGAAGATGAACTGTAAAGATGGAATTACATGTAAATTTTATGACATAGGATGACTGAGTGGTTAGGGTTAACCATTGCTATCACTGAACTGATATGCTACAATTCTTGATCAAAGAGCTGTCAATTCGAGCCACAGTCCAGACTTATCACAAAAAGTGTCAGGGGAATATTGACCAACTCTCTGTAATTCAAGGTAAGGCAAAAAAGAATCACAAGATGTGGTCATATGAAGAGAAAGAACCAGGGTTGCACTGCTTAAATTAACCTGGGGGTTTTGAGTGGTCCCTCTGCATTTAATGCATAAACTAAAACCTTATGAAAATAGCAAGCACATTTGTCAATCAATCAATCAATAGGGCACTTAAGACACTGGTGTTATTTCTGCATTCATTAACTAAAAGACATAAGTGAAGCAATTGTATTTACCCATAGTCAGCATTTAATGTGCAGAGCAATAGGGCTCCAAATACACTCCAAACAGAAATGCCACCATTGGACCAGGTCATAGCCATAGCACAGCCATCAGGTGTCCAGGAAAGGGATGTTATCATACCAGCTTTACAACCTTGATCTATAAAACATAAATTAACAATTTTCATATATTCAACTGAGTTCCTTGATATTCAAAAATCATCAAGCAATGATGCTCATGAAATAAAATAACAATTAAATAAACTTCATAATACCTGGATAATCTTTTATCGGCAATGTAAATTTGTGTGATAGGGTAAGGCCTGCTGACATTTCATCAAAAACGTAAGCATACGCTTGACCACTGGAAATAAAATATAAAAATAGCTTTAGAGAACAATTATCAACCTATGAAAAATTTTTAAAGTGTTAAGGCCAAAAATTTACCTTTTACAGCCAAAAACAATCATTTGATATTTGTGATTGATTGAAACACAAGTTGCATCATTTATCTCCTTTGCGAAAATTCCAATTACTTCCTGAAAGTTTTTTGTAATATCAGCAAGATTGTCCACAAATAAAAAAACTAAAATCTTACAGTAATCAGAGTAAAATCTTGAAGATAAAAATGGAACAAAGGCTGAAAATATGAAGATAAAACTTACACTTGGCTTAGCTAATGCAGATGAAGACATCAAAAATCCTGCACGTCCATCTGATAAAATGACAGCAAATCCACCTAATAATGGACTACATTCTACTCCTCTCAAATACAAAGTATCCCCACCAAGTATTGCACCAGTTGTTGTTTCTAAATCAACAGAAAATCTTATTTGTCTGATGTTAAGAGCAAAGCCATCATTGATAATGCCATTCCACTTGATTCTATGCATCCAACCATCACTTGTTGCAACTATTAATTCCTCTGACCTTGAAGCATAGCTAAAAAATAAAAATATTATATTATTATACTTTTGCTTAAAATACCATAATACTTCGATTAAATGCCCCCTTCTTTTAAACTCCCCATCAAATAAAGGCCCCCTATTTTAAAACTTTTTTCAATAAACGCCCCCTCGAATGGATGCCCCCTTGTAGAGGGGCAAGTATTTAAAACACACAGAACCGAAGTTGCTCCCACTTTTAACATCATTGAGGAAGACGATGTTTATGATGACTTTGAACTAGATATTTACATGTTTTTTCAAATTATACTTCTGGAACAAGACTTTTTTAGTTGTTAATCAGAGTTGAAGTGTGATCATCATTAGAGGTTTATTAATAAACACCTCACTCTTTCAAACACCCCCTTGAATAGAAGCCCCATAAAATATCAAAAAATTTAAAAAATGCCCAGGGCATTTAATCGAAGCAATACGTCACATCAATTCTGTCTCAAAGAGCAAACATCATAACAAACTAATAAAATTACCTTGTTATAATGTCATCCAATTCTATTTTACATTTTAGCATTAAATAACATTTCTCAATTCCATTGGGTTGAAGTTGCTCAACAAACTTTGCATTTTGCAAATGGTATATAAATTCTCCATTTTGGTTCAGAATATCAAATAAGAAGATGCTCTTCTTATTGGTCTAAACATAAAACAATAATAAATTAACAAAAAGCATTCAGAAAATTACAAGGCTTTGCTTGTACAAAAATAATGTAAATAAAACTCTATATACCATGACAAATAGCTCTGTTGAATCGGGCTTTAATATTGCTGAACTATTTTCCCCAAATTCATCAACATCCTTGTCATCTCTTCTCCACACGGTCAAGAGTAATCTTGGCTTTAAACAATATATACAATTATATCATTTTAGTGTGGGAAACGTAATAACAAAGATATACGTATAAACAAATTGTAACGAAAGGAGCAGGAAGGGGGGATAGAAAAAGACATAACAAGATTTTCGCTTTGCTTACCTTTACTTTCCAGAGATATATGCAATTACTCGATAGTACAACCATCAATGATTTAGCTCTGTTAAGTCGTAAATAAATAAGAGGTCGGTCACCTCTATATTTTGCATTGTGACACTTGATGCTGCCTACGGGAAAGTACATCTTGCCTTGTTGCTACAAATCAAGCATAACGACTCAAATGTTACAGGAACAATTAGAATTCATCAAAGATTAAAAGAGTGTTATATATTCTTACAATCACAACATTGAATGCATCCCTTCCCTTGACTCGCTTGCTCAACACTGCGCAGCAGCAAAAGGCGGTGCTGCGCAGTACCAAGAAATTCACTGCTGCGCATTCCTACCACCTTTCTCCTACGCATGACGCAACCCTAACCCTAACTCTAACCCTCACCCTAACCCTGACCCTAAGGCCAATGCCTCAGCCATATGGACACCCACTCGTCACATACGCTCCTGCGCAGTACCAACAATCACGCTACTGCGCATTCTCGCCACCTTTCTCCTCCGCATAACGTAACCCTAACCCTAATCTTAACCCTAAACCCTAAGGCCAATGCCTCAGCCGCATGGACACCCACACGTCACATACGCTCCTGCGCAGTACCAAGAATCACGCTACTGCGCATTCTCATCACCTTTCTCCTCCGCATAACGTAACCCTAACCCTAACCCTAAGCCTAAGGCCAATGCCTCAACCATATGGACACCCACACGTCACATGCGCTCCTGCGCAGTACCAAGAATCACGCTACTGCGCATTCTCACCACCTTTCTCCTCCGCATGACGTAACACTAACCCTAACCTTAACCCTAACCCTAACCCTAACCCTAATGCCAAGGCCTGAGCCATCATGGACACACTGACGTAATATACACTCCTGCGCAGTACCAATAAATTAACTGCTGCGCATTCCTGCCACCTTTCTCCTCCGCAGATATAACAGAGCTGCGATTAGCATACTTATCTTTCTTTCCTACCTTGACAACGTTGTCAATTGATCTTTGTTCTTCATCCCAATACATTACAGGATATATGTGCAAAGTAAACGTGGCAAATAATAGTGAGTGGTAAATGTTGAGTGCGACGGCGATTTTGAGTCGGTTATTTCGTCAGTTTAGCAGTGGACCAAAAATGACGAAACCAGTTGTGATCTTTGTTCTTGGAGGACCTGGTGCTGGAAAAGGAACTCAATGTGAAATGATTGTCAATGTAATGTTTCCTATTTCAATTCCTACTCCTAAATAGTCTAATGAACAACAACTCACTTGATGACTTAACCTTTGGTTGTTATTTAGCAATGATTATGACTTTGTTCTTTCACCCAAAAGGAATTTGGATTTGTACATCTTTCAGCAGGAGAGCTTTTAAGAAAAGAACAAAAAAGTGGGTCAAAAAATGGAGATTTAATTGAAAATTGCATAAGAGAAGGAAATATTGTGCCTGTTGAAATAACAGTTAGCTTACTTGATATGGTAAATATTTCTCGTGTTTTAAATTATTGTTTATTTTATTATTTTATTCATATTTTACAAATTGATGTTCAATGTTCATAAGCAATCGTGCTCTACTTTTCAAAGGCAATGCAAAATAATCCAAAAAACAGACACTATCTTATTGATGGTTTTCCACGAAATGAAGACAATTTGCAAGGTTGGCTTCGAATCATGTCATCAAAAGTTGATGTTAATGCTGTGTTGTTCTTTGATTGTCCTGAAGAGGTATGTTGGTCGTTTTTGAAGCATATCCCTCTCTTCAAATGACATCAACTGCAAGTCTTATTAATTAATATACTTATTGTTTTAAATAGATATGCGTACAAAGAATTATGCAAAGATCATTATCAAGTGGTAGATCTGATGATAATGAAGAAAGTATACGCAAAAGGTTTGCTTATATTAACTTTTTAAGCAAACTTGTTCAAAAAAGTGCCAATGTTATGTTAGTAACTACAATTAATGATATCTTTTACAGATTTAAAACATACTATAATCATACAATGCCAATTATCAACTATTACAAAGATAGAGGTTTGGTGAAAAGGATTGGGGCAACACAACAACCGGATGAAGTTTTTGAAGAAGTTAAAGCTGTAATGAAGACACTTTTATAAAATAATGACCTTGCATTGTTAACCTCAGACAAAAAATACTTTAATTTTTAGAAATGTATGAATTTATATTAACATTTTTCAATAGATTATTATTGGTTAAATCTGTTGATGTTTTGCTTTCCTGCATATTGTCACATTCATTTGCCCCAATAAAATCAGCCAAATTTGCACCAGATTACCAGTATTACTTACCTCAGTCAAACATGCCAAGTTAGAAATATCCCAAACACAAATGCATATAGATGATGAGATGCTAAATGCTACTACTAGCTGTGAAAATAATAAATTCAACCTGTGATAGCATAAGACTGACTTGATTAATAAAATATATTAACAAAACAATTGTACATACAGGAACTTAGCGGTCAATAGCATCAGCCTTGTTCACTTCATCTGTTGTGCTTGTGACATCTGATTTTCCATCTTCTAACGAGTGGATTATTTTTGACAGCACATCAACCTTAATCAAAGCAAACAAGAATGACAGAATACAATAGAAACAATTAATGAATTAATAGGATAGGACTGTGCTTCCTTGCATTAAGATGGAGAGAAGTTGTGTGTTATAGATTTTACCTGATTCTGTGATGCATGTGGCATGGCCCTTAGCTGGTAAACAGTCAAATGCCCCTCACTATCTCCAATCATTATAATCTAAAAATAAAACTTTAACAATTACAATTTATACACGATAGGATAACAATAAACATCCTTGAACTTAAAGAATGTTAAACTTGCTTTGATGAAGTAGAAATAGTAGAAACTAACCTCTGAATCCAGTGAAAAAATAATAGATGTTAGCTGTACATTAGGATCAACTGATACATTGACAATAAGAGGATCGAGCCTGTTTGGTAAACAGAACGTTCATTAGTTAATGACATCTCGTTAAACATGTATGTGAATAATTGATTATGGTAATGATGATGATCATAATAGCATACGTGCTGTGTGAAAGGTCCCATATTTCGATTTGTTTATCATTAACAGCACCAATGACAGTTGGAGAGTGTGGAGACCAATCAATGTCGTTTAAAGCCTCCTGCGCAGAGGATAGCGTTAAAACTGGAACCTGTTTATCTTGATGCCAAAGACGTATGCTCCAATCCGCACTGCAGCTTATAAAGGCATCAGGAAGCAATGGACACCATATCACTTTATAAACAGCACCCTAAATCAATAAGAATCATTTATTACGATTATCATACAGATGTCGAATGTTTGAGATATTCTTACAGTTGACGTATGGTCAGTAAGATGTTATTTGATCTTACCGTATGACCCACATATGTTTCAAGAAATTGTTCATTATAAGAGCATGAACATTTGTGAATGTTGCCTTCTTCAGTACCAGCAAGATATCTGCGCAAAAGAAAATAATACATATTATGATGGACAAACTGATTCATACTGATGTGAATTATTGATCGCAACTCTTGATTCAATACAATCAACGAGATAAAGTATACATGAGGAAAAAATCAAAAGCACTCACATATTGCCGTCGTTTGGATAAAAATCAAAACACATTGCAGAAACATATCTTGAAATGAGGGCATCTCCTTTTTTATCAGCTTTCGTTGGTGATTTACCAAATTGTTTCCACGTATTCATCTTTTTCAATTTCATCAAATCTGTAGTGCGCATGATAACATGATAAAATGTTGACTGCAACGATTTATCTTGTCGTGTCATATATTTACATAGCTACCAAATTTATATGCAATGAACATGTTAGAAAGATACAATGGTCGTCATACCTTGATATTCAAAACCTTTCCTTATCGACCACTGCGTAATGCGACCATCAGCAGATGAGGATACAAGAATTTCTCCTCCTTTGTCTTCACCAGTTCCTCTATTTCTATCAACCCATCGAAGTTGCCAAATTGGACCAGATTGCTTTCCTTGGCTGTCTCTAAATCAAAAATAAGACATTTAGTCGCTAACACCTTCAACATTGATTTTGAACGCAATGAGTTCAAGGATGACCTAATTTTCAAAAGTCTTCTGTCTGATCACTTTGAGACCAGTTGCCAGCATGGCACTCCTTTAATTTACAATGACGCATAAAACAGGGAATAGAGTATGGACAAACTTACGAACTATCAAGCACTGGGCTTTCTGCCGAATGTCTGACATTTATGATTGCAATTGTTCCATCATAAAGTCCGACCTAAAAATCAGGGATAGACCTAACTCACATATAGCAACAACTTGTTCAATACGATAAGCATGTTTGCCTTAATTAGCGACATGATTAATTTAGAACAACTTACAGCCAGGAGGTTTGGGAATGAAGATGAAAAGTCAATAGATGTAACTGCAGCATGCAAATGATAACATCTCTCAGGATACTAAAATGAAAGGGATTTCAAAAGATTGAATGACTCTGTTGAATGCTTGCTTTTGTCTGTCTGGCAATGACTTAATGTGTAAACTTGCACTTCATACATTCAATGAAAATGAGCTTTGGCAAGGTGTGGCTTTAATCTAATGGCATTAGTCAGCTATACTATCCTATTCTATTTTGTATGTATGATCGAATATTATTTAATCTGCGCAAATGGTATAATGAAAAGATCCTGTAATCTGTCATTTCAATCTTCTTCAAAATCAAATCTTATTTGCTTTTAAATTTTAAAAGTCGTAAATTTTTCACAGCCTTGGATAGATTAGCAAACATCAGCCAATTGTCTGAATAGGCCGTCATGTGAAGAAAAACATATCTAAATAATGCTATCAAACCGCAGTGATGAGAAAAAGATCTCACTTTGCAAGACAATGAATTGGTGTGTTATGTATTGTTCTTTTCACGATATCGGATGGGTGGGATAAAAAAAGAGAATGCAGGAAGATGATTGCATTGCCAGCCAACACACAACAAGACGCTCAACGTTTAAAACTCTCACTTGATAAATATAATATCGCGACACACATGGCGAATCGTTGGAATTCAATCAGCGCATATAATTATTTCTAAAAATATATTCGGCATTATACGCTTAATGGTAATTGTTTGACCCAAAATACAGTAAGTTACATTTATTATATAATTTATCCATCATAATTTCCTTCGTCGGTAATTATTGTATTATCATAGTTGAAAAATGAGATTGCAGACTTTGTTTATGTTTATGATAAGGTCGTTCAAAGCTAATGATATAGGCAATATTGTGTGGCATGTGCAATGTGCTATGTACATGAGGTTAATTAAGCGTTTAAATAACGATAATAATTAAATCTTGTTGTTTGAAGGTGGGAAAAATCAGCAATTAATCAATTTGACTTTTAATTTGACAAAACCATATAGTCATTTGAAATGTCTTTCACCATCTCATGTTCATTTTTAGCAATTCGATGATGGGCTGCATTACAGAGGTGTTCAAAAAGTCAAAAAGAAAACAAAATAAAAAAAGTCATGGGAAAATAGATGGTTTAACAATTTTAGATTTGAATGATGATTGTCTAAGTAAGATAATGTCATGTTTAGATAACAGTTCATTCTATCAAGCAACCAAAACATGTAAAAAGATGAAAGCAATTTCGAATTTACGTACAAGTTGGAACTGTGAGACAATGAAAAAAAAGATTGAAGGATTCATATTTGAAATGATTTCTACAGAAAATATGCAGAGTTATCGATCAATATTGCAAAGTTTCAAAGAAGCTGATTTGTTAGCATACAATTTGAATATGTTAACTTGTTCGATGTTAAAGGAGGTTTGCCAGAATATTGGATTCACCGAAGGAAAACTATTCAGAATGATCAAAGAAATAACATTGAATAAAAGTAAAGAACTCTGGCCTTTTTGTCAGTTGGTTATTAAAGAATATGACTTTGGAGAATTAGAGGAAAAATCGATCAAAATAAAGCACGAGAGAATACGTGATATGCAGAACAGTGTTAATAACCATACGAAAGTTAAAATAACAATCAAAGAGAAGAACCAGTTGGATAGAATATTAATTTACAACAGTAAAAAGGGTGGATTATTAGATGGATTTGTGTTGAAGGAAAAAGACACAAATGAAATCACAAAGGACAAAGAATTAATTGAAAGTGAAGAACCAGAAATTTTGACACAATTCTTAGAAATGGTTGGCAAATATATTGGAGAACGTTTTGATGTTTCAGAAGAGAATTTTTTGATGTTTTTAGACTTCATTTCTGACAATACAAAATCTGGGGTTGTTACGAAGAGTAAATCAAGTATGACATCATCAAACGACAAAGAATCGATGGATTGGATGATGAATTCAATTAAAATAAATCAAACAAGATTGGAAAATGAATTTTTCAGAAAAGAAAATGGTCGGTTTGAAGACATGAAATTTCCATTTTCTTCTTGCGATGACTTCATATATTGTCTGAGGAACATAGCCAAGTTTAACTGCAGACGGTTTTTTGAAGTAACGAAATTAAAATTGAAATGCTTAATGAATGCATCCACAAAGGAAGGTAAACTAAAGCAAAATAGATTGTTATATTTCAAAATACTTCAAACTATTGCTATGGATGATTGTTTGAAAAGTGGCTGGGCGTGTGTGAATTCAAATACGTTTACAAGATGGAGGGATATTGAGATCAAGAGAAAATCAAAAAAATTTTTAACTGTGTCAGCAATATGGCAAGAAGAAAGAGAGAATAGCCAAACAACCCACTTATCTGAAAACAACGAGATAAACCTCGTAATGGAGACAAGCAAGAAAAAACGTACGAAAATTAGATTATGTTTAACAGACAAAGAAATGCATTTTGGGAAGGAGGTTAGACGGCTATTTAAAAAAGTAATGCCCAGAACGAATGGAAAAACATCAAAAGAAACATGTTCAAGATTTTTGATAAATAGTCTTGTTACTATTTTATTGCACTGAGTTGATAATAATATATTAATAATACTAACAATAAATCTTACCTCGGGATTTTTTAATGACCAGCAACAAACGAGACCTTGATTTGCTGATCCAAAATTACCATAACCAACTGCAAGTAAGTCCTAACACAAAACAAAATGAATATAATAATTATTAATGGTATAATTAATTATGAATACTCCGCAGACATTTAATGTTATGTTAAAACATGTAAATATTTAACTCACATTATTAACTTTGTTCCATGCCATACAATTGACTTTTTTTCCTTTTGTAAGCAAACAAGAGTAAGACCAAAGTCTTGCTAAATTTGACCCAAGCTTTTTTCCAAGCTCTTCCTTGTCAGTATCAGACCCTTCCTTGTGTAAATCTGGCAATGAATTAATGCGTTATCTTTCAATAATTTGTGCGAGGGACCAGTTGAGATAATATTTAAAAATATCAAAATTAGATATAAAAAGAACATGTAGCGAGATTACCAGATGCAGGAGACAGGCCTCTGTAAGTAGCTTGTTTTGAATGAAAGATGTTCTGAACGACAGCTCTTTCTATCGTAAACAAATTCTTTTTAAAACTATCCAACTGAAACGACAAAAGATATGCAAATTCAACGCCATTGTCAAAACTCTCTCAAGATAGGGACACGGCAAAGAATACTTGATGTTGCCAGGGTGACACAAGCCAACTGGGGTATCAAGAATTACAATAACAAGGAGACGAGAATTACCTTGAGTATTTTGTCAGCTTGCAAATCGACATTAATTTGACCAGTGCTTTCCCTCTCCGTAGCATCGCCATATTCTGATGGGCTACTTGTTGTCGCAAAACTTGCTTTGCTTTCTACAAATTATTTCGCATCATTTGTTAATCGATTGATAATAGATGAGAAAGTAAAGATTTGGAAGGAAATAAAATCAAAATGAAACAAACCAGTCATAAGTGATTGAATGCTGCTACTTTTTCTGAGTGACATTAATGATAAATCACTGGTTTCAACAACAGTAGGTAATGCTTCAGTCGCATCTCCAGTTGCAGCTGTTGGCGATGACGGTCTGCTAAGACTTTCCACAACATCGCCAGTTGATTTGCCTTCAACTTTCGTCTCAATCTTGGCATAAGTATCATAAACATCCCACGTCGTGGCCATGCAACCTATTTCCTACAACGAATAACAACACATTAAATATCATTGACACATAACAATGTGAATACATTTTCATATGAACTATGCAATGATTAACACACTTGTTTTCCGACTGGTATAGTTTGCAATTCTTTGTGTTTCGGTGCGTTGTTGTACGTTTGCATTCCTCTTTCAATGTACATGTCATTTCCAGCACGATTTTTCATCAACTGAAACACAAAAGATCACAATTTCACACTTCAATCACATTATACTTGCAGAGTAACTTGTTCAAACATATAATTAAATATAACGGTGACTAATTCCAAACCTCTTCATATCTTTCATTTTGGTTGATTACTTTTTGCGCGTCTTCGCTATCTTTCGCGATAGATGTTCCCGGCAGATCCAGAAGCCATATTGTATCCGTTTCCGTAAGGTTGACCGATATCTGAAACAAAACAGACGCTTTCAATTCAACGTTTCAAACTGGGAAAAGGCAAGTAATTAAAGAGATTTAGCGATGTTAAGCACCATTTTATTGAGATCTTCTTCTGTTAATTCTTCTTTTACGTAAGCTCGTCTTGTTTGAATATCTGCAAGCCCTGCTGAGAAATCTTGAGTATGACTTGGCTCTGTGATTTCATCATTAATCGAATCCAAAGAGACTCTTGATGATGCTCCCATCACTGACCCCATCATTGATCTTCAAATAAAAATAGAAACAGTTACAGCCAGTTAAAAATGGTGAAAATAAAATAAATGAGGTAAGTACAGTTGATCTTTCTTTATTGATGATAAAAACCTTGTGAATCCTTGCGCGTAACTTGTGTGCATACTGGCACCGTATATTGATTGAGACATTGCTAGCTCAGATGGCTAAAATTAACAACATTAGTTACTGATATCTATTTATTAAATTATTGAAAACTTGAATCAATTGAATAAACACGTGGCAATCACATGACTTGCTTACAGTTCCAATGGATGAAGTCTCTCCACCAATAAAAGTTCCACTTTTTCTGAAATGATATGAAACAAAAATCAAACAATGCAATACAGTTGTGCATTTTGAAATCCAAAATAAATTTCAGCAAAATTTCTAATAACTCAAAATGAATTACTTTTGGGCGTTGAAGTCTCCAGGTAATAGACTCTTTGGTGTGACATCATGTCCCTGTTCATCAACGACCTGTGAATTTAAATAAGCATTACCACATACCATTATACATTAGACAAATATCTAATAAGCAAAATAACTGATTAAATTGAATTTTTACCACAGATGCATACCTGTACAACAGATTTGTTAGTCGGTGCCTTTTGTGATCGTTCATCAATTGCAACATTTTTTCTACTATTTGATGTGTACAATGTATTTTTTGATCCTCTTACACCAGGTCCTCGATGACTTGCATAACTGCTTTGCTGACTTCCAGCTATACTTATATTTGCATTGCTTCGTTTCCCATTAAAGTTACTTTTCATTCTGCAATTTAAACGTTTAAACAGTAAAATTAAATGTATACAGCAGCTAGATGAACCTGAACTGAACCCACCAGGCCACGCCCACCTACGCAGTTTTTTTGCGGAAATTAAAATTACACTCAAGAACTCAATACCCCAAGGTTCGTGATGGATATATGAATGATAAAAGCCAACATGAATCTACTGGAAGTCAACGATGCATTGGCATGGCATGAGATGACTGCAAGTGGAATATGGGCCTAAATATCTGACAAGACCATACGATGTGTCCCTCGAGTATGCAATCTAAAAACATTTTATTTTAAATTGAAATACAAATGATAAGATGCAGATCAAAGAAGACAATTTCACTTACAAGTTCTTCTTCATCGTATCTGTATTTATAGTTAAACCTTTATACGCCAATAAACATACCAAATTCCTTGAGCCAAAAATCAGCTGAAGGTTAATTTTGTTGCCAAGGTGATATGCCCTGCATGCAACTTCGAGAGCGAGGTTTCAAGATGTCTGCCTGTTTTGGCTGCCTATTCTAAAACAAGAGCTTGGAGAGAAGCGTCCTGAAATGACAAGATCTGCTTTTGATTTTCTATTTGGATTGGTATACATCCATTTCTACAACAATATAATACAATATTACTATAATATGCATTTTAGAATTTGCAACTGACTTTTTCCATGCAAAACAACTTTGTCTTGCTGTTGCTCGCAAATCTTGAGTATGTGGGTCACAAAATCTCACAATGTCAAATATGATGAAAATGGTTTAATAATAGTAACTATTTTTTATCATTTTTCAGATATTGGCTGTCCTTGTCTTGGTAGCATGGGGGTTTGTAATTTATGCAGGGTATCGCGTGACAATAACCAAAGTTCAGACATTATAGGTAATCATCCGTTTTCAACAAACTCTCGTATACAAATATTGATTAACAGTCAGGTAAGTAAGACAACTATTATTTACCTAGCTACATTTAAATTTGTTTTTTATGTTGATAATGCCCAGCTTTAACTTATTTTTTACTTCAGGTTTCACTATGAAATATATCAGAGGTTGAAAAGCGGTAACTAAATTCCAAAGTAAAAGGCCAATTGGTGAATATATTGAACTACAGGAAGATGCTGTTGTTAATCCAACAAAAAGATAAATAACATCTGATGTAGACGCAATTATACAAGAAATACATGTAAAGAACGCAATTTTGATTAATTGTAGCTCTCTCCTTGAATTTATTGCCTGGGTCAAATTTCTACGAATTGTTGCAGGAGATGAACTCAATGGAATATTAAATGTTTTTGACTTTCTCTTCAATTTCAAGAAAATATATGTATACGTTATTGGTTGAAAAAGCAAATTGAAAGCATCGAATGCAATATCCAGTTGAATCATATGGATAATGTTTGATGAAGGAAGAATTAGAAATGGTACTCTGATAAATAACGAAATTAACCAACACAATGAGATGTATATTTTCACCAATTTATTTGTGATGAGAACTCTATGCCTTAAAGGCATCGCAATTGAAAAAAATCGATCAAATGTCAATCCAATAGTACTGCCAACAAAAGTTGCATAAAAGCCGCATTGAATAACGAGGATAACTTCTTCAATTCTTTCATGTGGTATCCATCTCCATAGGCACCATAGTGGAACAAACAGTAGACACGTAGCGTCTGATGCAATACTTATAGCGATCAGAAAGTATGTTTGTCTTTGGCTGTAATTCTTCAAGGATTTCAGGCAGCATATACCAATGGTATTAAGTATAAATCCAATTGTAGATAAAATTATTCCAGATGTTGTGAATATAATTTCAACTTGCCATTGTTCCAGTGATAAATTGAAAACTTTCTCACCTGAATGCGTGAAGTTTGAAAAACTGGAGATAGCTTGAGAATAATTCTGTTTCATAAATTTCATCTTCATCATGATCCGACTCATTTTAACAACACGCTGCGTTGATCTTCCCCTTCAAAAATCAATTAAATATTACGCAAGTCATTATAAACAAGTTTGAGTAAAGGAAGGAAATAAATTCAATTATTTGTTTGATAAATATGTCGGAAGATAAAAAACAATGACGCAGAACAATTAAGAAAACTGTGGTCGCCATATCACATTATGAAGTAAAAATCATTAGATGAAATCAGAATAAAATATTTACCAAGTGTTGAAAACTGCATGCTCTTGTTGACATAAATTTAATTATGTTTGCTGATCATAAGTTAATTTACTCGATCGCGTGCCATTTCATTAACAAAACTCAAAGTTTGATTATGCAATCCGCAAACAATTCACAAATTGCAGTTAACAATTGTTAAAAGTGTTGAATTCCGTAGTAATTTTGGTCCAATAGAATTTGAACAAAAAATGTACCAACTTACAAGCCACAAGAATGAACAAATGAAAAAAGCCCCCCTAACAGAGGGAGCAATACAAAACAAAACTTTAAACAAATCAACGCAACACACGACGAATCGACGAAGAGTTACAGAAAATGCACCAGCTTTAAATTTAGCAAATTGAAAAATCATTTTTTTACAAATAAGCAGCCCAACCAATATACATCTGTGAAAGATTTTCAAGACTTGTTGCTTCCTTAAAAAGCAAAATAAACAATATATCGAGTTATTTTATCAATCATAAATAATATTGTATAAAGAAAAATATGTAAGAATAATAATTACCTTGATAAGTTGATGAACCTGTCCTTCGATTGATAAATTAAGTCGAAGATTTTTCATTGAAACACAATATCCATCAAGACGATCTTCAACATTACGAAGAATCACTAAAGCCTATAAATATAATCAAACTTGTATTAACATATAAACCATTCTAAATTCCAGTAAACATAAAAACTAAGATAAAATTAAAGTGCCCCTACACCTTATTTTTTTATTGGCTAAAACTATAGATTCGAATGCGCTGATTCTGAATCCGTTTATATTTTTTTGATATGACAAGTAGTTTTTGAGATACGAGGCAACGCGTGCCACTTTTCCGTGGTCAACTTTTAGGACCGTAAATTACCTACTATGACATCATAGTAGGTAAGCTCCAATGTAGTGGCTGATCGTTGTGCTCAGTGGCGGCGGGCGTAGGCCTACATTCAGTATTAATAAATAGTGTTTGCGTTGCGCTTTTGTCGTGTCTCGTTATGTGGTGTATTCGTGGGTATTTGTGCAATTTTGGTGATCAGAATCGAATAGAAAGTTTCCATAAATTAACATTCTTAGTCGGATAGTAGTTCATGACAGTAGGGATTGCAGTGCCGAGGAATGCGAAGATGGCGAGGGGATAGGATTGATCGTATCGTAGAGCAAAGCAGACCGTCACCGTTGATAGTGATACCGATGAAGGAGAAACCTGATGATGCATTTGATCCCATTTGGCTGAGTGAGAACTCTTTCAGTCAAAGCCATGAAAGAGATGTGAGCAAGAAAAGAAATGTTAAAAGAAAACTTTCTGGGCATTTGACTAGATCTGAATTATTATCTTTTTGTTGTGTATGTGATGAAGCAGAAGTGTATATCAAAATTCATCTACGCAATAATTTAGGCCATCATATCCGTGTCAGTCTAAACCTTTGGGGTTTGAAGAAGCTTGAAACGATTCGATTTTCATTTGGAACAGCAAGTGTAGAAAATCTGCAACACAATTCCTTATTACTACACATGAATTTCGTTATTGTACCGAAATTATTGCGCTTTGTTGTTTGATTTATTTCATTCATGATGAGGCGTCCATAGAATTTCTTCCGTCGTTGCGAATTGATGAAATCTATCCATCTCCTTCTCCCTACAGTTTTAGGGCGATCATCCTGATAAAGCAGAATTTTGTGAAGCCATACAAATTTTGATTTATCGGGTGTATTTCCATGGGCTAGCAAGACACATCGATATGGCATATTTTCCCAGTTTTATCATGTTTTGATGCTCTTCTTGGCATCCCGAACAGTTTTAACATTGCACGGCCCACGCCCGCCACCACTGAGCACAACGAGCAGCCACTAAATGGGAATTTTGTAATTCCTCCCCACAGCTGCAAACTCATCGGAAGCCTTTCAAATTTCAATATCATAATGCGCCGACCTGTTTCTAATCGTCAAAGTCAAAAAAAACAAATATCGAGTCCATAGTATGAGAGAAAATTGATGCCGGATTTGTTGCTTCAGTACGGGAAAATGAACGGGGCACAATGGCACCAACTATGATGTCATAGTAGGTAGATCCCAGTCCTAAAAGTTGACCACAAAAAATGGCGAAAATGACGAAACATCGACACTTCCCCACGTTATAACTCGTTAACTAGACGTCAGATTTAAATACTATTTTCGGATCTAAAATCAGCGAAGAAAGTTTTATCGATATAAAGAATAAAAAAATAAGGTGTAGGGGCACTTTAAAGAGATTGTTAAAGAAGGGAAGATACCTTTTCATTTGTAAATTCTCCAGTATCCATCGATTGTTTACGCTTTTCTTTTGTCCATTCAACCAATGGATCGTAGAGAAATGCATTTAATACACTACAAAGATAAAATACATGCATTTTAATCATTCAACAATTGAAATTTGATTCTCAAAAAGAACAGAATGGATGAACATGGAGAAAAATAGACACCTCAAAAGAGAATCTTTTTGATTTCTCATTAATTTCATTGTTATTTCACAAGATCTTCTGAATATTCCTTCATAGCCAAGAGATCCCTTAATAACAAGAATAAATAATTAATTCACAAGTTTATATGAAACAAGACCAAGAACAGCTAAAATGACTAAAAAACTTGATCCAACTTACCATTGCTGCAACAAGTTGTTGAGTTAAACGAAATGGAACTCTTTCTGGACATTCAAACGTCTCGCCCTGTTTATAGATTGAAACATATTCATAAAAAACAATGCCATATTAGTTATATATATATATGGATGTGAAATATGGTGTGATAGATGTGCTACCTTGTTGAATAAGCAATTAAAATCCACATGAAAACAGTCTCCATTGGCCGAATCGAACAGAATATTTTCACCATGACGATCACCCAAACCAAGTGTATAACCAACCATTGAGATAACTGCCGTTGTTCTGCAATATGACAATCTTGCCATATACCTAAATTCATCAAATACCATACATTATTTTATATAAATATAATAATACTTATGGCACGATTAAAATCATCGTAATATTTGGTTGAAATTCTTCAAAAAGGCCTACCATTTTGATGGATTTGGAAATGTTCTTAAAAACCATTCAGGGAAAACTGGTGGATATCTGGAAAGGTTACATGCATTGCGTGAAAAAAACGTCGCCAAAGCATGATGCAACGAAAGGAACATTTTAATAACGGGGCAATTGAAAGTAGAAATAGTGATGGATTCCAAGATCAAACAAAATTATTGAATACTCACCTTGGCATTATTTGGTTCTTGAATATTTCTACTTTATTTCTGGGAAAGAATAAAAATAAAATCACTTGTATAACTATGAAAATTACAATAATATTATACACGCAAACGTGGTGCATTGTTAGTAAATAAGAGTTAAAGTAAAAACATACCGTAAATCAGAACTGTTCATGTTATTATACAATTTTCTCAATTCTGATGGCTTATAGGTAATATTCTTTTCTCTAAAACAAGAAGTCATTACTGAGTGATCATAAAGGTGAATTAATAATGTTGATTATATAAAAAATTTAATATAGTAAGACTTACTTGAATAGCATATCAACTATTTGACGCAATCCAGTTGTATTCGAGACCCATTCTAAGAGCCCACAATCTTCACTTAATGGAATAACAGCCTGAAAATGGAATAATCGCTATTTGAGTATTCATTTTCATATAAATCATATTTGGCATGACGAAAGCAGTCGCGAATGGCAACACAGAATAAGAAGTGTGATTACATATGTTCTGATGTGAAGCTGACGTCTTCTGCATTCTGGGTCTCGAAGAAGAAGCTAAACAAAGAGAAGAAATATCAATGGTTCAATGTATAAATTAAAAATAAGAAATTAATTACTGCGAGTACACTTCTTAAAGGACAAACCTTGTTAACAAGTGAATTAAATTCCATTAATCGTCCATCTTTGCGGAGGTCATCCTATAATAAAAATCGATAAAACATTTATAACAACAATTAAGACACAAATGAATTATAGTGATGAAAATGATAATATAAACAATGGACTACCTTTGGTTTACACATCATTGGATATTTCTTCCCATCGCTTCCGATAATTACAACCTTCTTTGGCTTTTGCAAGGAACGCAACACTTCAATCTGATGAAAAATATGAAAAACGACTGGTATTCTAATATATGCCAATAAAATGCTGATAATAACAAAGGTTATAGCAAACAATTGCATATATCAACCGTATCTTGAAGCCCAGTGAAAGTTGGACATGAATCGGGAAATGGAGTATGATTATGATGAACACCATGACCAGATGGCAAGATCACTGTTAATGTACTCTGCAGAGGTATCATGATTGGTGGGAAATTTCTAAAGCAAAACAAAGCAGACTGTAATAAATGATTGCTACACTTGATTATGATTATAATAGCTTGTAAAAAGAGTTGCACCCTTGGTACTCGTACAAGTTTCGTGGTAAATAAGAATAAGAATGAAATCGCAACCTGTCACAGAGCATGCGCTTTAGCTGTTGAAAATCATTGCTCATTGTTAGCTTTGTATCTTTACGGCATGGTTTGTTGCAAACTTCAAGAAGACGATCAGCCAGTTTCAGACTATGCTATTAATGAATTGTATATTGACAATGTCAAAAGTAATGAACAGATGATGATCGGATGAGAAAATTCAGGATGCCTTTCATTGGAAGGCTACCATCCTCTGATTACGTCAATGATAATGAGCTAATGATATTCGTTGTCCCAAAATGATGGTTACCTCTATGAAATGCTTCATATTTTTATCTTGCGA
Organism: Sanderia malayensis; assembly: GCA_013076295.1. Classification (NCBI taxonomy): domain Eukaryota; kingdom Metazoa; phylum Cnidaria; class Scyphozoa; order Semaeostomeae; family Pelagiidae; genus Sanderia; species Sanderia malayensis. Next base: position 2,664,688 of record RQOL01000618.1, on the reverse strand, counting down.
GCTGCAACAAAAATGACATTATACGATCATTAAACATCTTGATCACTATAGATATTTAGCATTACTGATTTTCAGAAAAATAATACCATGCTTTGGAGAAAATCTGACTGCATCTTTCTTTTCGTGTTTTGAATGAAGACTGAAATACGATAAATAGCTATCATCTGACAACAATCATGGTAATGAGATAATGGTGATTATTAACAACGAGTGTTCAAGTATAACCTTTGAAACTGCAACAATGTTCCAAAATGATTGTTGTTTGTAAGCAATGAAAATCCTTGATATTATTTCTTCGAGCAGTTCCCAAATTAAAGGACTTGGGTGACAAATTCTCGAGATCAATTGAGAAAATGCTGTCAAGAATTGATATGGAGGTAGTTTTGTTGAAAATTCATGTATGACCTGGTGATATAGAAAATTAAATTCATTTACAACTGTATAGCTATGTTGACGAGAGAGTAAAATAACATTAGCCAGCTGCCAATTTGAGCATGTTTCTAACCTTATTAACTGATTGTAGCCGTTCTCTATACACAACCTTCTTATGGTGAGTAGAATCTTTATCTGTATGAAGTCAATTGATAAAACACGATAAACAATTGCACAAGTTATACCAATACCATGTAAGTGTTTATGGGAATAGAAATGACATCCCATTTAAATTGGGAACAATATCAAACCATCTCAATCGTTTTAATCTAATTTGGATGAGAATGGATATACAACATAACATGCCCACCTTGGTCCATGTGATATCCTTTGGCACCAAAATCAAGCCATAATGTCAGAAGCGTTGGCATTGATTCATAAATATACTTGCAGCCATATTGAAGTGAAGATGCATAATGTCTTATAACAAATGGAACAAAGTCACTAAAAGACAAATACTGATGATATTAAAACAAGATACGAATGTATTTAATATACATGAAGCAAAGGCAAAAAAGAGAAATTAAAGTGTTCTTACGTAATCTTAATCTTTGATTTGTCCTCGTAAGCATTCATGACTTTCTGATAATATTTTGCAAGAAAAAAGTGACTCTTTTCCCATTCACCATTTTTGCCAACAACATCTTTGTATTGATTTAAAATCGGTTGTGGTTCATGACTTTCTGATTCCTCCATCCATCTTCCCAATCGAAGAAGAACTTTTGCAATATTCTCCTTCGAATAAGATGAATCGATTTCTTCGAAGTTCAAAGTAGATCTCTGAATATAACTAAAAAAAATAAATAAATATTTTATAAGTGATAAAAAAGGGGCAATAAAACCCAATTGTCAGATTGCAAAAAAAATAAAAAAACAACCTTGCATCCTTTTCGAGGGACAGTAATGCTTTATGTTTGTCTCCCTTGAATAAAAGATTGTCGTTTTGTTACAAGAAATAATGCAATAATTCACATAGCTACATGAATGAGTGGCATGAATGTGAAGCATGGTAATAATACCTGAGACCATATCCATTTATTTCTTTCAATAATCAAATCTGTTTTACCATTTCCGATAACATTTAATAATGAATTGTAAGATGTTTGAAAATGACCAGCCCTGAAAGGGATTTGATATGATTTGACAGTTCTTCATGTTTATATGCAATGTTTATGATGTTCTTAAAATTATCAATAAATAATTATGATCCATTTTGAAATTGTAACCTACTTTCTGGCTATTTTTGCAATTCTTAACCAGCAGTTATCCTTTTCTGAAGTAACAGCTTTGCAACTTGGAAAAGTAAGTTAAATTTTCAATAATTACGTTGTGCCTCTTTATTTTTACGTTTTAATTATAAATAATTACGTTTCTTTCTTATATATCATCTATGAAGTATATTTACAGCGAAACATCATGTTACCTTGGGAATAGATCAAGCAGCACTCTTCTTAAAGAAAGTATTTGCTCACAAGTAGAATATGATGTCTGCAAGTTAATTCGATCAAAAAGAAAAATATGACGGACTGTATGTAGACGGATGGCTTAAGAATAGATATCAGATTGTACATGTAATCAACCACAAACCTGTGTTGCTTGGTAACGTTGTTCCCATAGCAAAATCAGATCTTGTAATTTCGATTCTTTATAATGTTTATCATTCAACAGTTTGAAACATTGCTCTATCTCTTCAAGCATATGTAATCTTCAAAGAAGAAATCACATTAGCATTGACTCTATTTATAAATGCATACAATATATAAACATAGTAAAAATACAATTAAATACCTGACAATGCATGTATATGACTTTTCTCCTAGATCCAATCCTGTAGATGATAATGATTTCATTTGCTCTTGTCGAATTCTCTCCAGGTCTTCTTCAAAACTGTTCATTTTCTTGCAAAATAAAACAAACAAATAGACTAATAAAAAAGAATAAAAAATACATAAATATTCAATATAAATGAAACTATAAATTTCGTACTATTAACTAATTAATTAGAAGAAATAAATATTAAAGAAATAAATACCTGATCTTTAAGGTGAACGAGTAATTTTCCAAGTGCAATACTCCAATTGCCAACATCAGAAACCTTTCAGATTTGCGATTTAATAAATCAAAACAAACACCAGTATAGCATTCATATATATGGTATAAAATAAATAAAGTGATATTATTAAGACTTACACCGTCTAAATTTTCTTTCAAAGTGTCCCACTGACCAAGTCTCCATGCCGCTTCAGATTGATAAGGTCGAATATCTTCAGTCCAAGTCTCCCTTCAAATAATCAAAATGATTAAATTAGCAAACATTAACAAAAAAGATAAGTGATGATACATAATAGAAACTAGCTGTTAACATTGTTAAAATGAGTGCTGCTGTGATGTGAAGCCAATAATCAGGGCTAAAGCATCTAGGAATTGATTAAAAAGATATGTTTTGAATAGCGTGCCTGGAAGGTTGGATATCTATATTTGATGTGATTGAATGTTGTCTCTCTAGGAGTAATGGTTCTTGGACCCAGATTTCCCGCGGGTAGCTATTTAAACTTTCTATCATACATGAAGTGGGTACTGAAAGAATCAAAAATTGAAATAGACTGAAAAATGACTCACAAGGAGTCGAATTATACTAAATAGGTCCTACTGATCACGTTGAGACAATTCCCAGCTCTCTAGGAGTAATGGTTCGTGGACCCAGATTTCCTGCGGATAACTATTTAAACTTTCTATCATACATGAAGTAGGCACTGAAAAAGTCAAATTTTGAAATAGACTGAAAAATGACTCACAAAGAGTCAAATTATACTAAATAGGTTCTACTGATCACGTTGAGACAATTCCCAGCTCCCTAGGAGTAATGGTTCGTGGACCCAGATTTCCCGCGGATAGCTATTTAAACTTTCTATCATACGTGAAGTAGGTACTGAAAGAATCAAAAATTGAAATAGACTGAAAAATGACTCACAAGGAGTCGAATTATACTAAATAGATCCTACTGATCACGTTGAGACAATTCCCAGCTCTCTAGGAGTAATGGTTCGTGGACCCAGATTTCCCGCAGATAACTATTTAAACTTTCTATCATACATGAAGTAGGTACTGAAAAAATCAAATTTTGAAATAGACTGTAAAATGACTCACAAGGAGTCGAATTATACTAAATAGGTGCTACTGGCCACGTTGAGACAATTCCCAGCTCTCTAGGATTAATGGTTCGTGGACCCAGATTTCCCGGCTTCACTTCGTTACATAATAGAAATGATGATAACGATAGCAGATACCTCTTTGATATGACACCACTTGCATCCATAACAGCTGTGTTCAATTGTCCAAGACGAATCAAACAATTCAGCAGACCCTGTTAACAAAATAAATACCCATTTATTAACATTGATATGTGAATAATTGAGCGTAAATATATAATAAAAATAAAAAACATTGAACGAACCTTGTGATGCGCCACTTGGTTAGGCTCAAGTTGAACAGCTTTTTCATAGCATGCTGCAGCGTCACGAAGTTCTCCTGAACTTTCATGCTCAATTATTTGCTCATGTAATGTCACTTGTCTCTTTCTTACTGCTGCAATACCATTAATTCCATCGGGTTCATTTAAAGAATAATAAATTTTTTGAAGCAATTCGAGATTACTTTCAAGTTGCCCTTCTTGATTATCAATGTATAACTCCAAATACATCAAAGCTCTCGCAGTGGCATTGCAATGAAATGCCACTGAAGATAATAAACTTTTTGGTACACTCTGCAGGAACATCTCGACTTTCATTTCGTTTTCTTCGTTGAATAAATCGTTACATTCTTGCTTGTGATATCTGATTTCCTTTGCTTTTTGTACCCAAACATGAAGATAATCAAGAATGGAGAAGATAACTTGAATACTTGAATGGGTGAAACTATGCTGTTTGTCTGTTGCAGATTTGAGGACTGTATCAATTTCCAGAAGAACATCATGATGAATTTGATCATTTTCAATAATTCCATATAATAATGCATGTGGAAGAATAAATTGAGCCGACTTGAGATCGTGTTTAACAATCGATGTACATGGACGAAACACCCGGGCAGCACGATCTTTGTTTATTTGCGATATAAGCAAAGGAACCCAAGTGCAGATCCATTCCTTAAAAGATTTTCCTTTATTGCTTCCAAAAATTGGCTTCGTAATCGATGTCCACTTATCTGAGCTTGAATGAACATATTTGGAATGTAAATGCGGCTTTAAAACTTCTTGCGTTTGTTCAGGGAATTGTTGCCAAATTGCATAACCAGTAGTGTTGTTATTCGATTCAGAACATTTGAAAAATCGAAGAACTTCTTGAATAGCATAAGCTGAACAATCTTGAGCCCGTGTATCAATAGCAGCCAGAAATGCTCTGCATAACTCATTTATCAAGTCAAATGCAAATTTATCATCTTCAATTCCGTGTTCATAAATTACAAATTCATCTAATGAGCTATCATTTGATATTTCCAGTCTTCCAGGATCAATTGCACCCAATAATCCCATGCAAATACCAATAGAATGGCGAATATCTTCATCTGATTCCTTGCAACTATTCACAAGCATGCTTACAAGTTTCGTTATGACAGGATGGACTGTTTCTGATGATAATATCAACTCTTGTAAATAATTCTGATGTTTGGATAGCAGTTGGATCAATTTCTTTAATGCATATTTCTTAACATCGGTATATTCATTTAATGATCCGTTAATTGCCATGACAAGTTGGCTTTTGAAATCCACGATTGTCTTAATAACAGCATGCGAAGACTCGAGGACTTTGTTGATGTCCTTTAATGCCTCGTGGTCTGGCATGAAATAAATGTCTTTAAAGTATTCTTTCATTGTTGACTTGTTCTCAACGACCAGAAACTTGAATATTTCTGCAGTCTTGCGAGGAAAAGTGTCAAGAAATAGAAACAAAGTAACCGTAATTTGTCCCAACAATGGCCCTAATGTCTTTAGGTCCACATTATGTACAAAATAATGCCAAGCTGAGCAACAGAGTTCAGCAACATTTTGTTGCTGAATTTTCATTCCAAGACGTATAACTGCCATGACTTTCAGACGCACCGCTGTGATATGTAATGGACCCATTAACTGCATTAGTGATACCAAACTTTGCAAGGCTAAACATCGCTCTTCGATTTCACCATACGTGAGAATAAAATTGAAAAATGCAAGTACACCAAGTAGCTTTGGTTTTAAAAACTCAGCCTAAAAAGGAATTAATTAATAAATTAATTGGTTCCACATTGTTCCATAACATAATAAATAAGCACTGTTTGATCTATTGCTTACCATTTGCTTATTGTTTTTAATTTCTTTTGGTCCATGATAAGTAGAATCATTATGTGCCAAAATATTTAAACCAGTAAATACTTGTTCTTTGTTAACACTGAGATACAGTAAAAGCTGGTTGAAAACACTTTGGCATTCTGATAACAACAAACTTCCAAGCTCGACGTCCGTTTCAGTCTACAAAAGAAGAAATCAGAAATGAATACGGTAGAAGCCACATACTTTGAAGAACTTATAGCCTGGAATTTCAGTATTTCTAGGCATTTCTTCTTGGTAGAATCTAAGGCTCTTATTGAATGAAACATTATTCTGAAGTTTACATACCTGCAAATATTTGAGAGTTTTCTCAAGTTCAGATCCTGAGCAATTTCTGACCAAATACGAGAAGCTGAATTTGAAATTATAGAATAGCATTTCTCTTCGATTAATATTCAATTTTTTGGCAATTATTCGAAGAATAATAGATGAAGATTTATCAGCGTATCTTATTATTCTCGGCAGCAAAACTTTCAAATTGTTCTAAAGATAAAATAACGTGGAAACATTAAATCAAAATAAATTAATGAATAGGGTACAAGTGATTGAATTAGGAATAAATTAAGACGAAGTGCGCTCACTTGTAAAAAGGCATTTTGATCTTTGAATTCCAATACATTGGAAATTTCTGATATCATTTCGATGATAGAATTGTGATCATTTCCTTTCATCAATGTTTCTCTGAATTTATTGATAAGAAAGTCACAAATTTGCAATCTGTACTTCACCATAAATTCTTGACATGATATATTATGTTGACGTGCAACAGCTTTAACCTAAAAATACAAGACGAAAGTAAGGAGAATTTTGCTAAATGATATAATATCTTAAAATTAGAATAAAGAATATGCAGTTCACCTGATCAAAAGCAACTGCACCAATTGATTGTCTTTGTGTAATGACGCATTCCAGTAAGCTTATGACAACAACCAACAGTAAATCATCTATAATAAATCATAGTTTATTATCAACCAATATTATCAACTGTCATAGAACACAAACAGAAAAATAAACAAAATAAAATTAATAAGAAAACTACAGACCTTGAGCTGCTTTTCCAATTGATCCAAGTGTGATAATAATTGTTTCTAATACTTTTAAATCTTCGTGATTAGAAGCAGTTAGGAAATATTCTTTCACTCGATTCACGAGCAATTGTTGAATGTGAATAAGATCTTTTCTCTTCACAAATGCATCTATGACATTACTGTTGAAAATAATAAAGTAAATAAGTCGTAAAGTAATAAAGGAACTAGCAATAAACATAAGAAGAAAAAGCAGAGATCGAATATATTACCTGAAATTCAACCGAATTATCAAATCTCTATCTGTCATGAGTTCTAAATAGGCTGACCAAAGCGGCGATGTTATGCTAACAGGTTCTTTCTCATTTGCAATGTGATTCATTAGTCGTCTTAAATTCCTTATGAAAGATAATTTCACTTTCTTCGATGAATCTGGCTTGAGGAGTTGGAAAAATGCTTTGAATATTCTCACATTAACCATCCTTGCTTCTTGTTTTCCTAAACAAGACAAATAAAGCAAGTTACCACGGGATAATGAACATCAATAACATCTTTATTCACAACAATAGTAAATATGAAATGAAAATAAATGTAACAATCAAGTAACGAATTATTACCTCCATCACAATGCTCACATATCAAACTGCAGCCATTGGTAGTGAATTTATTAAGAGATGAATTACTTTCCATTACAAAATCGTTCTTGTTATTATGAATTTCCACCTGACATTGGCCAGAAAGTGAGCAAGCCATCACGCCACATGTACTTGCTAATAGTTGAAGTATAACTGGTGAATTTAATCGCAATAAGTGAGCAACCTCTTCATCCACTAAACAATGTCCAGGTACACCAATTTTGCTCAAAAACATTGGCAGATATTGAATAGCCATTAATTGAATATCCTTATTTGTATTTGTCTGTAAAAATGAATAAAGATTGAAAGCAAGCATTTGGATGCGAAATCAAACCGATTCCAATCTAAATATGAGCATCCATCTGTATAATTATTGTCACTTACCAAAGCAATCCTAAAAATCTGAATTTTCCACAGTTCATGTTCATCGTTTGGCAGTTGAAGTAACATTCGTATCGCCATGTTGATATATGGAATACAAATGGAAGAGTTTAATTGATATTTCAATGATCTTAATTCTGATTCTTTGTGTAAATATGGTTTCCAATCAAACCACGGGGGATCTATATTATCAAGCCATGGTAAATATACTGTCTCATAAATATTCTGCAGAAATTCATCTTTGTCCACCGTTTCGTCACTTGAATTAACCAACTGCAATAAACTATCAAGAGAATTCATCAATGATAATAAAATATCAATTTTCAAATGACTATCATTGAGCATTCTTGGCAAGTTGTGAATGAGGGTAAATATATGCCTTCCAGTACACATAGCCAGGTTTTTGACATCTAAAAAGAAAAGTATACATAGATACTAAAGTTTAAAAAAAAAAATACTTCAATGACGTGTATAATGCCTGAGGCCGATTTGATTGCACTGCTGTGAAAAAATGTAAATATACCTTGGGATATTTTGAATCTGATGCTTGAAAGAACAAGAAGGCAAACCTCAACTCCATTAATAAGTAATAGAGGCTTGCCATCCTAAAACAAAATATAAAGTATACAGAAAGAAAAAATAAACCACAAAAGTGACAGGAGCGGGATTCGAACCCGCGCCACCGAAGTGACTGGTGCCTTAAACCAGCGCCTTAGACCGCTCGGCCATCCTGCCTTGGGACAAGTAAGGTGCGTTACGAATACTAAAATAAAATAAAGACAGCTTACGAATGTTTGTGAAGATATGGTATCATTTAATGAATTAGAAATCCATTGAAATCTGTCATAGAATAATTTCTGATAAACATTATCTTCCGTTTTTGGCAAATGTGAGACCTGAAAGAAAATTTAAAAAAAAAATGAAATGTTCACTGGCAAGAGTTTGTGTTGTGTGATAGTCAGAACAGATGATGACATTACCTTGCGCTTTCTTGAAATTATTACATTGCTTAGGTCACTAGATTTCAAAACCACAATCATAACTTTAGAATACACCTAAAAATAAGATAATATTCTTCATTATTTATTAAAGAACAATTAATGCTAAATTAAAGAACAAAGTATAATTAGAAGAGTAAACAAACCTTCTGTTTCTCCGAGAAGCCAATTTGGTTAAAAAGAGTTTCAAGTAAATTTAAAAGAACTCTTTTCGAAATACCGATGATCTTTTTCATTGAAGAGATTTCAAACATCCATTCAATGATGTAGCAAATTATGGCCTAAAATGATACATAAAAGCAGTCAAGGCAAGGAAAGGCTCACGGAAGATATAAAACTAAAAAACTGAATATCAGAAACCTTACTTCGTATTTCAATGTTATCTCTTTATTACACTGCGCAGTTGTAAAGCAATTAGAGAACTTTTCAGCCAAATTATTCATCTCAAAGGTTGAAAGAACAATTGTTGACTTCTTCTTAAATGTTCCGAATAGATATTGCAACAATTGCAGCAAGACATCTTCAAAATCTCCAGCTTCTATTATTAACCTATAACCAGGAATATAAGAGATGGAAATAATTTCAAGATAAACATAAATAATAGGAGCGGATTAAAAATATATAACATTAAGTTACCTTTTAGAATCGGAAGAAAAAGAAAGGACATTTTCTAGAAATGTTATCATTGCCCTGAAAATGTCTTCCACAAGTTTGTCTGAAGCCGTTGGCGACATTTTCAATACTGAGTGAATGAGCCTAACTGGTTCCTGTTTGTATAAATAGAGAATTATTGAATAATTATATTTGAAAAAACCTTAGCGAGCGAAAAAAGCAGAAGATAAAAGCGTAGTCCAAACTCACAGAAGGTGCAAAAAAAGAAATAAGTTGCAACCGATATATCATAATATGCCAAATATTCGTAAGTTTATACGATGAATATTGAAATATTCCAGTAATGGATCTTCTCAGTATCATACTATAAAAAAACAACACAAATTCATTATATGATTATCGTCCTGTATATTTTATAAACTTCGACAAACGAATGAAATAGTTTATACTCCTTACCAACAAGCGTCAAATAGAGAAATCACTTGATCTATATTTTCTGCTTCAATTAGCTTGCTTTCAATTTCATTATCTCCAAAGGTTTCCTTCGAAAAAATTGACTAATTTTATCGCCAAAACATTCCCGAATGTAGTAAAATCAGACACGTAATCTGTTAAATAATCCTACTACAAGCCTTACTGTTTTAAATTTAAATTTCAATATTATATTAATGACTTCGAACTGGAAAGCCACGTCACCATATAAAAACAAAAAGGAGCGAAAAATATAAGATGAAAACAACTGAAAATAACTAAGCTACGACGAACAGCAACTTTGCTCAACATTACTGGCGGTTCAAAGTGAATCTACATTTTGATGCTTAATCAAAAAATGGCGAAAAATCTTGATAAGAGTATGAAATGATAAAGCGTCGATGCTTGCGTGGTTGTTACCTGTAAAGCCAAAGACTCCCGCTGAAATCTTGTTATACATATTTTATAACTCACTTCCATCTTTCTGCCACTATCAAATACGTTCTCCATAATAATCTTCAAATCTAAAATTAATTGCAACAAAATTACATCGCGTTCAAACTTGTGCCGTTGCGTTTGGACTATTTGGTAATACTTCATGTACATATATGAATTAGCTACGAAATTTGATACCTTTCATAAGATCGATAACTTCGTTAATGAATTCTCGATAGAGAGTCAAATCTTTCCCTTTTATGAGCTGATAAAAAAGCAATTAAACATTTGAAAATTGTACACGTTGACGTAACAAACATTATGTACTGAATAATAATCTCAACAAGAAGCTCGCAATTGCCAATGGTTTTATCTATATCAGCTAAATGTTGAGAAAATTGGAAATATCTCATGTTATGAAGGTAAATTAATATACACAAGTGATACCTGGAAAATTCCATCAATAACGTCAATGACTTTCTCGTGAAGAACTTTGCATTCCTTGGATGATAATATCCTCAGTAACCTTGATATGACCCATTTCGTGAACTCTTCAAAATATAATCTACTTTTAAATGCGTTTCACTTATAAAATGAATCCCCGTTATAATAAAGAAGAAAGTTTGTAAATACCTTTGAGTTCGTCGGTCAATGCAGGGTTGGATGTGCTATTATTATGGTCAATGTTGACATAACATTGAGGGAAGGCATCAACGCAATGCAGGAGAAATTGAAGAACTACTTCAGACTGCGGTGTACAACTTGCTTCTTTTTGCAACTGAGCAGAAACTTCAAAACAGGCAAATATAAGTTCTCGATGTTCATAAACAGTTATATAAATAGTAGGAATTATTTTTAAATAAGAAAGATCCATCGCTACCTGAAGGAATGTCTGTCAATAAGCTGTTGACACATTCACATATCATACTTCTTGTTTCACGTGCTGACATTTTGTGTTCTTGGGTGCTCAAGCTTTATCACAATAAAAATTTAAATACTATAACATTCAAATTAAAACATCACATTTTATGTGCAATAACTCATCTTTGCATAAATATATAAGCCATAAGTTTGCTGCATTATTTGATTTAAACGACTTGCGTCATACATATGGGCCTAAGCTAGAAAACAATCTGATGGGTGCTACTTTAACTTGATGAAGAAAATTTATCAAATCAAAACCTTTTAAACTATATTTTATAAACATTATGTTTACCTTTCAAATTCTCTTTCATTGTCTTTTAAAGCCATTAAAATTGGCGAAAGTTTAAGATAAAATTGTTCATTTTTGCTCGCCATGCAACACACGTGCAGTTCGTTCGCTTTCGCTTTCCGGTTGTTTGAATGAAAAATGAAGGACACTGAGCAAGTGGGCGGGGCAAATGCCGAACAAGAGGAAAAAATGTTTGCCCAGGCAAACGTCGGAAAAATTATTGCCTTCAGAATTATAATGAATCTCTCTTGTGAGCTATTTATTTATATTTTTATCATAGTAATTAGGGTCATCTATTATTTCTCCTGCTTCGTCTTTCAATCTTTGTGCTTCAGCTTCTTTCTCTTTCAATACTTTTGCTTGCTGCTTCACTAAAAAAGATAACAGTTGGCTTGACTTCATTTTATTTAAATTTAACATAACTGCAATTGCAGGCAATCATATGAAAGGCAATAATGCATATAAATTTGTTTTTATTTCAGATTGAAACCACCATACCTAGCTTCATCCTGATATTGATGATAACTTTTTGGTAATACAATATACTTTTTCTCAATTCCCCTTGAAGGTGAAAAATTCCACCAAGACATGCGTAGGCCTTAATCTGTCCATCTGTGTCTTTCAAATCAATTGCAATTTCAGCCCTTTTCATGTGACATTCAATAGCTGACTCAAGATCAAACGTGTTTTCATATATATTCGCCATATTGTTAAGCAATCTAGCATACCCTCTCAAATCTTCTATTCTTTCGGCTATTTCTAATGCTTCTTTGTATAACATTAATGCTTCTTCGAATTGCATTCTTTGTCTAAAAACACAACCTAGGTTTGTTAGTGCAGTTTTAACTTGCTCTTCGTTTAAGAATTTCTTTTCTTTCGCCATATTCAAATGTTTCCAGTGACATGCTTCAGCTTTATCGAATTTAAAAAGTCTGTAATATGCTGCACCTAAATCAATATATGCTTTATAGATCAACTCTCGGTCTTTTCGAACTTTTAACTTTTGCCTCAATAAGTCCTGTAGCTCTTTAATTGTTTGATTGATTGTTTCATTCCCAAAATCTTCTTTACCTAGTACATCAATTCCCAGAACGGCTTGACGTTTTAGCTTTAGGCTCTCTGAATTATTCGCCATTGCAATTCAAATTAATGTTATCGTTGCTTCAACTCGTGCAGCTACCCCGATAACAAATGCAATGATAACAGAATGCAAAGAAAATATCCCAGTAGAATTAAGATACACGCTTAAATTCTTTAACATACTCTATACTCTTGTGGTTGCATTGTTCTTCTGTTGACTTGCAGCTCAGCAATGACAAAGAAAAGATGAATTGACAATGAAAAGAACCTGCAAGTTAACAACTACGACCCATGACAACAGCATATAGAAAACAGGACACTGCTTAAAGTATAAAAATATGACTTCACATTTAAATAAATATATACCCGACGATGTATAGTTTTTTCTTTAGCAACTAATTTTCGATCACCGTGTCAACTTTGTCGAGACTTCGAGTAGATTCTGCTATCCATCTTGAAGTTTTTATAACAATTTGATTATCTTCCTCAACTTCTGGCTCTTTTACTTCTTCATCAATCACAAATTCTCCCAATTGCTCACAGCCATTATCGAACAAAAATCTATAAACAATTTATTAATACATCATTATACCACCCTGTGTAGTGAACGAAATGCCAAAAAACTTTAATCCTGCCGTCGGTGTTAGACGGTCTAAATGCTAATTACGATGATTATAATAAAGGCTTATAGTTCACCTTCCCGTTCCTTTGGGGTGACCTTGTTCAAAATTGCCAACAAAACGATGATTTTGATTTATGAATTCACCAGGACCTTGCAAAAGACCTCCAATCCATCGACATTGAAATTTTGAACCTTAAAAACAATCGCACTTTCTAAAACAACTATTTTCTATTAATTAAATTTATATATAACAGAGCTTATCTTTTATCCTATTTCCTGTCGAGCAAACATGCCTCTGTCCTTTACATACAGTAGAAGCAGCGAGTAAACAAAATCATCATTATTTTTATTTGATTACAAAATATTATTAATGGTGACTTGCCCATGGCAGTGTATGGTGTTGCTGAGGGTGGGAATCCAGCGCTGATTACGGATGCGCACAATGTTTATTTTTTGCTTATATTTTACATTCAGATTTGTTGACGATCGTGCACATTTTCTTAGAACAAAAAATGGGTGTATTACATTATGATACCTGTATCTGCATAAGTGTAAATGCCTTGGCCATCCTTTTTATTATCAATCCAGTCACCTTCGTAAATATCTCCATTGATATAATAATATGTACCATAACCATTTCTGGCATTGTTAGACCATGATCCATCGTATTTTGAGCCATCAGGGTAATACATGATTCCTTCACCGTGTCTCTTTCCATCCATGTACCCGCCAACATATTTCCCTCCATGTTTGAATCTGTCATTTTTAAAATATGCATATGTTTATAATTAATCCACTCATATTCTAAATGGTATCAGCATAAAACAAAGAAATAAAAACACTTAGTTAACGAACTTGTAAATCCCTTGGCCTTGTCGTTTGCCATGAGCATATTCTCCCTCATAAGTATCACCATTTGGAAGTTTTGTTTTCCCTTTTCCATGTCGTTCCTCAAATTCATTTCTTTCTCCTTCATATTCTCCAAGATATGGCCCAATATCTTCATCAGAATCTTCTTCAGAACTTGACATTTTTAACTCCTTAACTCTGCAATATTATATGCACAACAAAAAATAAACTCTTTAGTGTTTTATTCGGTTTCCATAGCAGAAAAGTTAATAAATATTGAACTTTTACCGACGTCTTTTAACACAAAGCTGTGTCAACAAATGAAATTGGATCTATTTTATGTACCACACACCACACTTCCGTTTCCTGCAAAAAAACCGCCAGAAACAAATGAAGCGAAAAAAGATTGGAGGATTTCGTGCATTCTTGTATAGTTTGAAGAGATAATCAAAATGAAAAAAAAAACATGCCGTATATCATTAATAAATTGTTGAAATAATAATATGAAATATGAGCTATATAGTTAGTTAGCAAAAATAATAACATAATAATAACAATAATTTTTAGCAAAAATAATGATAGCAATTACTGATATATATGCACTCAGTTGGCTATAATAGCAGAAGAGAAAGAATGTTTTCCCCTAATTTTCATTGGTTGTAAGTTATTAATTTTTAAAACAGCATTTTCTATGTCGACTGATACATTCAACATCTGGGCGAATACCGCCATCCCATGCACCAAAATCAGATAGTAACTCCTCAAGTGTACAAGGGATAACTTGCATTTTACGAAATTTGTAAAGCAAAGAGCGAGCCTCTTGTAAAACAAGTTGGCCATCAAATTGCATAGCCATGTTCATGAAATATTGCATCATTTCGTCCATTTTCATATTATTTTTAATACACTTTTCTCCGTAAAGGCAGATCATGGCAACAGATATAAATATATGGAAATAGTCGGTTTGATAGCGAGACCAGCATGCTTCCCAAAGTCTTAAAATTTCATGTTGAATGAACTCACGTTTGAAACAGAGAACGAGCCAACGGTGACAAAATAATAGACTCAAATCTTCGTCTTGCATTAAACAATAGATGTAGAAATCTGGATAAATTATGCGAAGCAATTCACGAAGAAATCCCTGCGCAAAATAATAATTATTATTAATAATAGCGAGTGTATGAATGCAGACATCATGAATATATGATAAATATGTTTACGCACCAGTGATTTTTCCATGGAATGATCTTTTGGCGTTGTTGTAAATAAACTGAATTGCATTAAGCCAACGAAAGACCAAAATGAATCAACTTCATCTTCCATCATGGCAAGAATTGGTGACAAAAGGTCACTCATGCCTTGTGTATAGCCAATGTCAGGATTATAAATCGCGTAATTTAACAGAATATTCCTATAAGAATAACATAGATAAAAAAACATTTCTTACAGTCAAATGTTAAAATAAAAGTAATAAGATGAAACGAAGAAATTTACCTCATTTTCTCGATGTTCGGATTCTGTTCACCACTGAAATATGGATGAGATCTGTCTGTCCTTACAACATCTTTATCAACTGTCAGTTGTATATTTTTCCAAAATTCTTCATATTTTTCATCTTTTAAGCCAAGTCTTTTTTCTTGTATACTGTGATACTCAATCTCTTTCTCTAATTTCATCTTGTCTCTTTCAAAGGACGTTGACTGCACAGGATAATAATAAAGCAAAAATTTCCATGCTTCACTTCTGATATCTTCACTCACGCCGGAAAAAAATACGTGCTAAAATCATATTGATATAAACATTAATTGAATTATCGACACATATTTATATTCGAAACAAAATAATTGACAAAATGGACGTACTTTTCGAAAGCTATTCACGTCTTCAATTTGACCCATGGAGTTTAATAATTGTTTCCAAAATGTCGAATTTACTGGAGATATATTGCCATCTTCAGGGTGGCTTTCTACAGTTGGTTCGATTTTGCTGATTTTATTTTTACTCAATATCTTCATTTCTCGTTTTATTATGAAAGTTCTTTGCATTGTTTCTGAGTAATTTTCCTCCGCATTCTCTTTGCAGCCTCTCCACTCCGCAAACACATTGGCAACATTTGCTATGCCACTGTGGTGAAAATGAAACACTTTATACTGATTTTCCAAATTGCACACTACTAATTGTCCTATTGTAAATTGCTGATCAGTATAGAATATTTTAAGAGCTTTCATTTCTGCAAGATTTAAATTGAACACGCCACCGTAAGGAGTTGAAAATGAATCATTTAGCTTTGATGGCGATGAAGGAGGAGTCTGATCTTCTTGTTTTCTTGTCGCCAAACCATCATCCTGAACATTTTCATCGCTCAAAGAACAATTACTTTTTACACTTTCATCACAATCATCTGCATTGATATTCAAATTATTTATTGAACACAACAATGCATTATTTGAAACACAAGATATTTCTTCTTCGCCTTTCTCGTCCTGCTCCTGAAAAACATCTTCAGCTGCCACAAGGCCAATCGCAAGTAAAGAATTGGGAACCCAGTATAGCAGTATATCTGATTCATTCTTTGCTTTTTGAATTGATTTTAAACTAAAGTACCCAGGAATATGCTTTGATGAATTTGGTAAATTAATACAAACATTATTCTTGCAAACAAGTACTTTTTCTTCGCATGACAATTCTTCCTGTTGTTCGGCCTTTTTTCCATCGTTCACTCTTGAATAAATGCTTTCTGCTGCAATTTTAAACAAGCTAAACATTATCCTCCTTGTCAGTTTTCAAAAAATATATTCTCTTCTGACATTTCACGTTTAATATTAATAAAATTAAACCATTTTTGTGGCAGGCAAAGTACACAAGACTGACACGTTATTTTAGTCCCTGTCCAGTTGACTTCGTCTCACTCTGATAACAACATGAAAAAGGTGGGAGAGATATATCTGTGGTCGCTAGCGGCAGCCCCTCAGCCATAAGCCGCCACATTGTTCAATGCACGCTTTGAGAGAGGACATATCAAAAAAATATCAATCTTCTAACAAGAAACTATTGATGAAAATAATAGAATGGTAGCTAATCATATAAATCGTTTGTCAATTTACTACAGAAAAAACTCAACAAAACAACTTCCTTCATTTAACAATAAATGACAAATATTAATCTAAAGTGACATAAGGGTAAATTGTCAATTTTCCTTGGTTGGTAATAACCGGATCAGACCAACTACACCATGTGTCAGTTTCATCAAAACATCCATTAATACCATCAGCTTCTAATGAAATATCATCACAATTATCTGATGTAAATTCTTTTCTTTTTACTTGCAAGTCCTCTTCTGATATTTCAGAAGGCTCTTCGGCAGATGATTTTGGTTGTGGGTTCACTATTATTTCATTTATTTTAATGTTTGTTTCATTATGATTCATATCATCTTTTCTTGCAGATATATTTTCGTCATTTAAATCAACAGTTACACTTTTATCATTTGATGATTTTAGTCTACTAACTCCTGGTAAAAGTTCATCTCCCGTAATCAGTTTTTCTATTTCGGTTTTCTCAACATCACTGTTGCATTTTCCATTTTTCATAATATCATCATTATAGTCATATTTTTCTACCACTGATTCATTTGAGTTCTCCAAATCATTGTGTAAAGTTGGTGAGCTATCTTCTGTGATATTTGATTCAGTACATTTTGTAACTTCTAAATTTTTTGGTGAGCTTTCATTACTATAACCAGGATGCTTTCGTTTTCTACCAAGCTTTATTTGCCCTTCATTGGTAGATGTCTTATTTCCTTGAAAGTTTCCTTGTTCTTTAACAATTCCATTTATCTGTGGAACTGGCGTTGACACTCTGCTTCCATTTCCAGGAGAGTCTGTTGACCTTGATAAGTTCTTAAAATGATTGCTAACAAGCTTCTGCCATTTTTTTACAAGTTTCTTGGCTCTTTTAGCTAGCTCCTCATTGTCAGTTTTTTTCCTCATTAAGTTTATTACCCTTCCTAACCTTGTTGTCTAAAAAAAATAAAAAGTATTATTGCAAACAAGTCAAGTAATAAAAACAGAATCCAATAACCACAAAAGGAATCGCCAATCTAGGCCTGAAAACATTTTACCTGCTGTTAAAACAGGCTTGATTAAATAAAACTAATAAAAATGTTGCAGTACATCTGATAGATAATTTTGGTCAGATCACGAGATAAGTGATTAATATATTCTCCGCCATGGTTTACATGGATGAACATTAGAAGTGAAGTGAACCAAACTTGACCAATGTGGTACGGAATGGGCCTAGCTGATGGTCTCTCTCGGCAAGCAAGAATGAAATCAAATTACTCTTGGCCTAAGCCCAGCTATATCTTAAGCATCTATGCAGCAAATAAAAGCATCTAGGGGATAAGAAGATAAAGAGTGAATAAATATATATGTTTACCTCTAAAGCTTCTTTGGTGATTGTAATTCTCTCGAGAACAGACACAATGTCCAGCACTGTACCCATGTCAAGCACCTATCAAAGATGGCGTGTGCGATCGTTAAAAAAAGATAAATCAAAAAAGCAAGCCAGTCGGGTAAAATATTGGAAAAATTGGTACGAAAATACTTACATTGCCTTCTTGATCAACAACTTTATCTAACCGTGACTTGATATCTTGGGGTGAGGGCGGCATGAATGCCTATAAATGTAATGTCTTTGGGAAGCATCTAGCTTCGAGCCATTAAGGATATTCATGACGCTTTTCAAAAGTCTTGCTTCAATTCTTATACGATGCAAAAAGAGAGATTGATCAAAATGGAACTGGGACCAATAATCTTCCTCACTGTCACCCAACTGCATCATGGTATACATGACACTTTGCACCATGGGATCGACATCCATATTCATTTCAAACTATTTATTTTATGACGTCACAGACTATACAATGACCAAATAAAACAAAAATTGTGAAATTCAAATTAGCTGACTGCATATCTAATATCTCTCACTTACTGTATTGTTTAAATTCTAGTATATCGTAGCTTATCATACAAAAGAATATAAATTGGAGGTACAGTGGCAATGGCATTAGTAAAAGTTTAAGCAGTTTGGTAAGTTAAATGAGCTACATTCTCTGATGCAATGTTTCAAAAACAAATAGACAAAGCCAATAAAATAATTAACCAGATAATATATTTCATTGGTAGATTAAATCTATGGTTGTCTTTTCGATATTTCTACTCTACCAATACAGCTAAATGATATAAAATAGTTGATGAAGTTAAATTTGTCAAATGTTTAAAACTATTCAGAACATTGCATGTATATATTTTCTTCATCATCAAAATAGCGAATAGGAAACATAAGAGTTACGTCCAATTTTGGATTGTGCATTCTTAACGATTGCTTGTGGTAATGGTGAATTAAAGATGAAAAATCGGGATAAATATTGTACGGTTCAGCAAATCCATATCCATTTGGTCCCTTCTCTATTGTGATATGCTTTATAGACTGATCATGGCTAGAATAATCAATATAAACATTTTGAATATTACTGATAACAGCATCGGATGATTATATAATCATTATAACATGTGTTTGATGATCATTGAATTTATACTTACACCAAAGAAATAACAAATTCGTTCCTTCTTCTGCCACTTTCTCTGACGAAAAATGTTCCATCTGGTTTCCCATTCAACAATATTCTAACTGTCTCTCTGTTAAATGAAAATCATCCTCGAATTATTACAAACATAATGATGGATAATATTAAATGTTAAACAAACGACTGATTATAAAATGAATCCACAAACCTGTTCACTTTCCCCATCATCCATGTTTCCTTTGGCAACTCATCTCGCTTATTATCACGAACAAGTGCTGGCAGTTCATCATAAATGCTAAAAAATAACAAGAATCGTAAACAATTCAAAGAAAATGCAGACAACAGGTGAAAATGATAAATAATTATGAAATAAAATCATCATCTGAAAATGAAATAAAATCATCATCTAACCCTTCATCTTCCTTTTCAGTAAAATATACTTCTCTATCCGGGCTTCGATCTTTTATTTTCCTAACAAAGAACATGATATATATTTAATGACAGAAATAACACGAATATAATAAAACGCAATAATCATAGCAATAACAGGCTTGATGTTAAAAAAATGTAATACCTCTGTAATTCGCTATATCTTTGTTTGGTTTGAGGCATATCGCATTTCATATCATTCAGGTAATTTTCCATAACTGAATATTCTTCATTTTTTTGCCTCAAAAGCATATCTGTCTCCTTCAAAGCTTTCTTTTCTTCTTCTAACCTTAAATTCATTCTTTGTATTGTTTCTTGCAGCCTGAAACATAACATAAACGCACATAGAATAAACATAAGCAAAACAATTTAACTCTGATTAACATCGATGGTAGATCGTGTAAAATTCTTACATAACTCTGTCATTTGGAGAAACTTCACCACAATATCCAGTTGCAAGTAATACATGCTCTTCTAACAAATAAACAACTTCTGTTTGACCTTGCAGCAATACCTTTACATCTTCAACTTCCTATTTATAATCAAACAACAAACAATTAAAATAATTTAATGAATTGAATAATCTAATCCAATGTTATAGTTGTCCAGAAAGAACAACCGTTCCCAATGCATAGTGACCAACTGGGTGCGATCATAAAGTTATCATTTATCATTATCGCCCACTTTTGGGACACTCTAATCCCAACCCTATCCGAACCCTAACCCTAACCCTAACCCTAACTGAAACACCAGACACTGTCAGTAGCATTACGTCATGCATACTCCTGCGCAGTAGCCAATATATGGCACTGCGCATACACGCCCACCTTTAGGACACTCTAACCCTAACCCTAACCCTAATCCTAACCCTAACTGATACACCAGACACTGTCAGTAGTATTACGTCATGCATGCTCCTGCGCAGTAGCCTTTATATGGTACTGCGCATACGCGCCCACCTTTAGAACACTCTAACCCTAACCCTAACCCTAACCCTAACCCTAATCCTAATCCTAACCCTAACTGATACACCAGAAACTGTCAGTAGTATTACGTCATGCTTACTCCTGCGCAGTAGCCTATTTATGGCACTGCGCATACACGCCCACCTTTAGGACACTCTAACCCTAACCCTAACCCTAACCCTAACTGATACACCAGACACTGTCAGTAGCATTACGTCATGAATACTCCTGCGCAGTAGCCTATATATGGCACTGCGCATGTACGCCCACCGTTAGGACACTCTAACCCTAACCCTAACCCTGACCCTAACCCTAACTGATACACCAGACACTGTCAGTAGCATTACGTCATGAATACTCCTGCGCAGTAGCCTATTTATGGCACTGCGCATACACGCCCACCTTTAGGACACTCTAACCCTAACCCCTAACCCTAATCCTAACTCTAACTGATACACCAGACACTGTCAGTAGCATTACGTCA
The DNA here is from genome assembly GCA_013076295.1 of Sanderia malayensis. NCBI lineage: Eukaryota > Metazoa > Cnidaria > Scyphozoa > Semaeostomeae > Pelagiidae > Sanderia > Sanderia malayensis. The sequence continues at coordinate 2,643,111 of RQOL01000618.1, read as the reverse complement.
TGCGTACTCCTGCGCAGTAGCCTATATATGGCACTGCGCATATACGCCCACCTTTAGGACACTCTAACCCTAACCCTAACCCTAACCCCTAACCCTAATCCTAACTCTAACTGATACACCAGACACTGTCAGTAGTATTACGTCATGCTTACTACTGCGCAGTAACCTATTTATGGCACTGCGCATACACGCCCACCTTTGGGGCACTCTAATCCTAACCCTAACCCCAACTGATAAACCAGACACTGTCAGTATTATTACGTCATAGAAGCTCCTGCGTAGTAGCCAATCTAGAGTGCTGCGCATACACGCCCACCTTTAGAATTACAAATTGATCAAAACACAAACTAAACGTCCTCATCAGGTTTTGAACCAGTGGTCTTGAGGTTAGTATGCGGGTAAGTTACCATTAGTCTACAGCAGCGCTTTCTAGCAGAAGAGAATATCATAAGGTATGTTTCTTATTTCTAAGCGAAAACCACTAGTACGATCTGATTTTGGTTGTACATCACAGCAGACAATGTTGACAGCTAGTATTAGTATTATTATTAGTGTTATTATTAATAATAACTAGTTATTATTATTATTATTATTAATTGTAGAATCTATTATCACTTTTAAATCGGCAACCTATCGGTATATAAACAGCGCTAAAGCCATATTTTTTGAATCATTGATAATAATAATCTAATGATCAAATAAAATCTTAACTTAATAAGAAAGTTGAATTTCCTAACCTTAGCTGCATCGTTGAGAGCATTTTCAAGAGTCGTATACTGACCCATCTTTCTGTTGATTTGATCAAATTCCTCTTCAAGCTCTGTCAGTGAGACTTCAGATACATTCTGGGAAAGGCACACCAAATTAAATAATAGAACCAAATACGATACAACTAATGATTCATTGAATGGAAAATACGCTTATTATCTCCGCAAGGTGCTTGTTTATGCGCTAATGGCAGCGGAGGGGCCACTAAGGCTGGCATAAGCAGTGGATGGAAATCCAAGTGATGAAGATATAAATTAACAAACCTCGTATTTAGACACGGGGTACAGCAACTTCATATCCAGATTTGAATTGTACTCTTTTAATGAATGACTACAGAAATGGTTGATTAAAGCAGAAAGTGATGGAAACAGTGTCCAATCAGTGAAGCCATACTGTCCATCTTTGTGATAAATTCTTATCAACTTGTTCCCACCATCTTTTCTGCAATTAGCAAACAAATTAGCAAATAATTAAACTTCGTCATGCAAATGATAGTAAAAGTGTAGTAAATAAGAAGTGTTGGTTAAAAGAACCTTAATGTTAATGTGTATTCTCCTTTCTCTTGCGAATCTCTGACCAAAAATGTTCCATCTCGCGTGTCTTTTAACTTCTCTGATGCCATCTCCCTAGAATAAAGCACGATTTTTCAACATACCAAAAGGAATCCATTATGCTGCTAATACTACCAGTACTGCCACTACCACAACCTTATCAAGAGCAATAATAATAATGATGATAACCTTGTTATTGACCCCCAATACCATTCTGCTGTTTCAATACCATCGGGCATAAGTTCTCTCACTAAAGTCGGTCTTCGATCTAGAAAGAAACTGCGATATTTAAAGAGACAAGTAAAAAGATGGATCATATAAGAAGTGCTGCCCACAACGTCATTTACAAAGTACAAAGTACAGAACGTCGATGGTAAAAGGTCGAACGAATGCTTTCCAGCACGAAACTCAGAGTTGAAGAAGGTTGGCCTTCTCTTGTTCTTTCCTTCTGCTATACGCATAACAAAACAAAGTAGTATAAGTAACAATAAAAAACATGTGAATAGATAATAGATAACCTGGAACGATGGGAGTATTTGATGCCGTTAATCTTTTGCTCAAAAGAAGTTCCATTATTCTACTGTGAACATCTATGTTTTTAATGAATTTTCTCGCCTCACTCTCAAATGGCCGAAGAAGCAATACACCAAACACTTGGCAAATCTTTTCCAGATCCAATTTATTGTCAATGTTACACACTCTTTCAAGAAATAAAAGTCAGTTAATGTCGCTAATTTCATAAATTGCTTATGTGATGGCAATAACAAGAAGCAAATGGAAGACAAGTAAATACCTTAATAGATGAGATTGTAAATATTCAAGAACTATTTGATTTTGTTTTGGTAATTCTCTTATCTGTCGTTGAATCAGTTGATGATCATGATTGATTAAGGATAGGTCTACAAGAAAAGTCAACAAGTTAAGCAAAGCCCCCATCGGGTACTCATCTGATGCAAAGGAGAAAAAGTCAAAGATACAAACTTGCAGCAACTTTAAAGTCTTCGTATTTCTCGGGTACAATAACAGATGCTGGCATTTCAAGAAGGTATTGTTTCAACACCGATGCTGCAATATTTGGATCCCTCCAGTCCGTATCCTTCATGTTTACACCACCGGGAGCTAAAAAGAAGTAGAAATAAAAACAATTACAATATAATAATAGCAATAGCAGACGTCCCGAGTGTATGTGCGTCTGTGTGTGCGTGCGTGCGTGTGAATGTGCGTGTGTGCGCGTGTGTACGCATCTCCTGTCGTTCTACAAAAGGTTAGACGAGTTTCGCCCCAAGTAATTTTTTAAGTCCCTTTCGAATTAGTAAACAGTAAAGCAACACATGTTCTCACCTTGATTCAAGGCATTTCGCAATGACAAAATCTCAAGAAAAGGAACAGCATTCAAATAAATATTCTGTGTTTGCTTCGCTTTATCTTCAACAAATTGAACCAGCTTTTGGATACATACAGGAATGTCAGTAGATTCTTGATGTAATGCTGTACCAAATGACGGATCTATGATGTAATGATGTAATGATTATGTATGATTATGATTATAATGGATGATAACCATTGATGTGAGAGCTCTTTTGTTAAGCCAAAATGACATACAGCTGCAATGACATCATGCAAAGATTTAGATGTATTAATAACATGTAAGTATAATGAAATACCTGTTGCATCACTGGATCTTCTTGCTCTGAAGTATGTCTTCTTGCAAGCACGCAGTCCATACTGTGCGCAATGGCGATGACATTGTATTCCACATCCTATGAGAAACACCATGAGTAGCATAAATAAATTACACTTAATTTAATTATAGATAAATTATCATATTATTATCAATGAAGTGTGGAAGTAGATAAATCAAAGTAATACCATTGCAGATAAATCCCTGTCGAACAAGACCAAACATTCCTTTTCCACAAACATCACAGCCTTGCACTGTTGTAAATGTGTGCTCATAAAGTCTATGACTAATAATTGAATCTACAAAGAAAAATGTACATTTAGATTCCCTCCACATGAAGCACATAAACCAATGCTTCACAAAGAGATTAAGCTCTTGCTATCTACTACTATTATCTTGGGTGCACTAATCACAATGAACAAGTTTGTACTTGTAATACCATAAATACTGAAGACAATTAACCCAACTGGGATGGTAAAATAGATAACAATAAACGAACAACAACTCAAAACAAAACAAGTAACTCATAAGCAAGTTATGTAAACAAATCTAAAAACACTAAATTCCAAACTGCTTACAAAATGAAAGCTTGCACTAAAAAACATACCTCTGAAAGAATCTGCAAAGTTCTCTTCTGGTATTGGCACACTTTGAGGCAGTATAGTACTTGATGTAAGCTACAAACAAAAAACAGCAACCAATAGAATCACACACGACTTCTAAAGACATCACCATAAAATTTCAAAAAATGTTCAATGCAAATTCTAGTACCTTATCAGTTCCATGAAGTAACTCTCTGATTGCATTGGAAATTGATCGAACATCAAAGTCATGAGGAATAGCCATAGTCTGATCAAAAAATAGATGATAAAAATAACAAAATAAAATGCTAAGTAAATGAGATATAATGCCAAAATACAGAGCACTATAACAACAAACCTTTTTTAAGTAGCGTTCATCAATATCATAAAGCATGCCTCCAGTTATATTTCGCATTTTAAATGTGTGAATATATTGATATGCTCTTATGGCCACAAGCCAAACAAGAACATCTGTATTTCCCCAGTGCTCCACAGGCTACAAAAATATTACATCATGAAGCAGAAATTCCTATCTCGTGGGAGATTTGTTAACCGGATGAATCTTATGTTCAGACAGAGCTCAAGTTAAAACATTGTAATATAATTGGATGACTGAAGTACAGATCAATTGATAAATTTGAGAAATTAAAAACCTGAAGCAAATCATCTTTATCATATTCAAAAGCATATTTCCGATCCGGGTCACAGTCTTTGCCATTGAAAACAAAACTGCATCCAACATGACTTGCTAAAAAGCATTCTATTGAAAAAAAAACCATTATTCAAGCCACCCATGTTAATGATAATGGATTAATGAAGCATGAATTTAGTATTACCAACCTGAGCACCAGAAGCAAGCAACATTATGTCCCCAAATATAATCTTGACCTGGTTAGAAGACAAACATCCACACAAATTAAAGTCTTGAATTATTTATCAATGCAAATATTTAGGAAATAGCTTCAGCAACATCTTACATTGTTCACAAAAAACTGGTTTCTTGAATACATTCCTTTCCAGTTTGTGGTTGTTGATCACCACACTGCTCCAATCAACTGGAAACAAAAAATTATGAAAAACTTTATACTACAACAATTACATGTATATCATCAGTGGGATACTGCTGTTATGCAATATTATGAGCAATATCCTTTAATATCATACGTCATTTAGAATTGATAATCTTAATACAAAAATATTCACCTTGATTTTCTTTTTCTTTTGCAGGAACTGATGTCCCCCTGGGACCAATTGGTTTTGGGGGCCTCGGAGGGGGTGGTGGTGGGGGAGTGTAGTCTTCAACAATTGATACATACGTTCCTGGGAACTGTCCATATTCATTAGAACTCTTATTTGTTCCTTCTAACCATCCACATGGGTCTAAAATTGGCTTTGCAACAACACACAGATCACCTACACGTAATTTTATCTCTCCTTCAACTTGAGGAACGTAATCATAGTCAGCCATAAATGTTACAATTCCGACATTTCCATCTATTCCTGATGATGACTCCATACTTATTAATCAGCATACAACAATAATCAATCACTTTTATCCAAGACTTGTGAATGATTCAATTCCAGAGCATTCACTGAGAGGGATGCAATAAATAGAACGATGCAATGCGGAAACAATTGTTTTTGTTTTGTTTGCAAAATTTACCTCATAAAAAACGCAGAATGAATTATGTTGAACCCCATGTTGAGTACTGCAATTATTTAGCAATATTTAGCTGCTAAGATAAATGAGATCAGAAGGATGTAATCGTTGGATAGAAACCTTCATCAATCTTTACATTTGCCATGATCAAACAAGACAAGCCCCTTCGATCGAATCGACGTCTTCTCTCCCTCCCTTTCACGTCCGGTTTCATAAAGACAAATTCTACATGAAATCGAGGCTGGGAACTTTAATATCCAAAAATTATATTTTTCAAATAAAAATAAAAATTTGTCTAAATGTCACGCCAGGCGAATTAAAAAGCATAAATATAATTAATTTTTGTCCAACTATTTAGTAACAGCAGTTTTATTAAGTTCTTCAGCTAATTGTCTATATTTCTTTGCTTTTGTTTCATCTTTCTCCACACCATCTCCAGTTTGATACATTCTACTAAGATTTGCACAAGCCCATGGATGTCCTAAATCACAACTTTTAGCTGTTAGTTTATGTGCTTTTTCCAAGTCCTTTGGTATGCCTTTATTGCCAGTGAGATAAAGTGTACTCAAAGTAAAGCATGAAACAGAATGGCCATAATCACATCCAGTTTCAAAGTATTTTATTGATTCATTTATATCTTTACTGATGTTTGATTTCTCATGGCCATTTAAAAGTATCATGGCTGCATTATTACAGGAACCTGGGGAATATTCTCCACATCCTTTTTGGAAATATTTCAGAGCTCTCTCATAATCTTTTTCTGAAAGACAAAGCAAGTGATTGTAGCCATAAGCACACCTTTATTGTACTATATTACTATCATTCATTATTCTACATAATTTAAAAAAATGCAATCACCTTTTGAAGTGAAATATAAATATCCCAAGGAGAAGCAACTTGGTTTATAATTTCTTTCTTCACAATTTGTTGTAAAATAATTTGAAGCTTCTTTCATATCTCTTTCTACAATTTGAAAAAACTCTCCCAACTCATGGCATCCTATGGAAAGAAAAAAGAGACTCAACTTTAATTTTTATTTCATCCTCAATCAGTATACAACAAAAAGGCCTAAGCTGGCTTGGCTGACTGACCTGACACACCAATGTCGGCGCACGGCTCAAAACAGTAACATTCCTTACCTTCTTTCTTTCCTCGATTACAGTCATGCGTTAACAATTCTTTTAAGTTTTTAATATACTGCTGTGTAGCCTCTTCTTCTCTTTTAATGTCAGATTCATCGGATTTAAACAATTCTTTTATTCTCTCCATCTTCTTTGCTTGGTGTGGCAAGGCAAGCCTGAGCCCTGCCACATGCAGCCTCGTTTGGATCATATTTCAAGACAACCACCATTTGCGAAAAAGGTTAAAATTGTTTTCTTTCCAACTCCAAAGATGGCAGATAAACATTTGTTAGAGGCTGTGAATTTTGCAGCGATAAAGCATTCAAATCAGAGAAGAAAAGATAAGCTTCAAACTCCATATATAAATCATCCTATTGGCGTTGCATTTATTCTTACTAGCGAAGCAGAAGTCGAAGACCAAAGTGTTTTAATTGCAGCTGTCTTGCATGATACTGTTGAAGATACTGACACATCGTTTGATGAAATTGAAGCAGTTTTTGGAAAAGAAGTTCGAGATATTGTTGATGAGTGCACAGATGATAAAAATTTGCCAAAAGAGCAGCGCAAAAGTCTTCAAATATTACATGCAGCATCTTGCAGCGTAAAAGCAAAATTAGTAAAACTTGCTGATAAGATTTATAATCTTCGTGATTTGAATAGAACGACTCCAGTAGGATGGAGTGAGGAGAGGGTTCGAGAATATTTTGTTTGGGCTTCGAAAGTTTTCCAAGGATTGCGAGGAGTTAATTCGAAATTAGACAAGATATATTCCGACTTGCTTAAAAATAGAAATATATTATTTGACTAGAGATATTCTTAACAGTTCATTAATAAGTTTATGTGCATTATGCATATAATTATCAAACTTTGTACATTCGAGTAACAATGAAACATGTTTATTAATTATATTTACAATTTTGTGTAAATATACTGTCATACGTATGTTGTCCCACCTTTCAATGGTAATCATGAAATTTTGTGTTTTTCAGACGAATGTTCATCCCGTGATCTTCTTTGCTTTCTCCTTTCTCTTGTTTGGTTTGAAACAACAACAGAACTTGAATCATGTATTTTCGAAATCTTTCGCTTATTTTTTGGTTTTGAGTCTTTTAATTCTGATCTTGGTTCTTCAGAAACTTCAGCAATTTTTGGTTCCTCCTCAACCTGCTTTACTTCCTTTTTCTTCACGTTTTCTCGCGCACCTTTTCTATACGATGATGTACTTTCAGCAGAACATATATTATTCAAATTAACAAGCAACTCTTTATAATTTCCAATATATCTGTCTGATTTATTTGTGTGTCTCATCTGTTCATCAAATGATGGCAATTTCGTACAACTGAAAGCTGTTTTGCATTTGACATTTTGACAGGTAATATCTTTATTGTTTTTGCTTGCATTTCGACCAACTATTGATATATTTGAAACATCTAATGTCGGTAGTTTCACAGTTTTGTCCATGCCAATTGATACCGTGTCTAATTTGATACGAACCACCTTATTTACAACTTCTTGAAATAGAATACCAAGTTTTGATGACGTACCCAATGAAGCGTAAATATTATTTTTGACTCATTCTTGACACTGAATTATCTTTCATTAACAAAAGTGGTCTGTTTGATTACTCACCTGCTACTGAGATAACGTGAACCATACACAATCTGTTTAATTGTTTTCCCTTTCCAAACATGCTCTTATTTCCACATTCAACCTACAGCAACTTAATCTAAAAACTCTGGCTTTCTACAAAGGGAACAATTCGAAGACCACAATTCACGATATTGACTTATAAAAGATATACAACCACAATTCTTCTATCCTCCCCTTTGCAAAATCCGATTTCATATTGAATCGTGCAAGAACAGTTGCTTCAGAAATGAAGGACTTTAATTGGTGAATTGATAAGTCGCTGGCGTGTAAAAACAATGCACTACTCATCAAACGAATAATCTTACACTATTTCTTTGCATTAAAATATATAATTTATAATCGCTTGGTTACTTAAATGAAAATATATGCACAGTGTTTCTTTAGAAAAATATATTTAATCAAATTTTTAATCACCGATTGTCATTTTGACCTAAGGAGAATGCTATGTTTAACGTAATGGAAATATGGCTCTGTGGTCAAAGTTTGAGGGTGGGAGGAAGTGGTATTGTAATAGTCGTAGTAGTTGTAGTATTAGCAATATATATAAGCAGTCTGATCTTTCATCGTGTACAGGCAAAATCATTTCAGCGTACATAATCTTTATTAAAACTCCTACCTTGTCTTTGGTTGCTTGTATTTTTTCGATATGTTGAAGAAGTTCCAAACATATAAGAAGGCTCTCTGCAAACAAAATTCGAAAAGCAATAAAAATTAAGTAGAAAAAGATTATCTGCAGAATAAAAAGATGTAAGCAAGGTATTCGATTTAGATGATGTTATTGAATAAAAAAGTTAACTCACCGATACGATGTAGAATTGCGGTTATAAGGTGAAATACTTTGAGTTGAACTGCTACATGTTGCTTCAGCTTGAGATGCGAATTCATAAACAACCAAAAGACAATCTTGACATAATTGTACAACTCTTCTACAGCACAGCATCTCGTTCTATGATTATCAAAAATAAAAATAAATGCCAAATAAAGGTGTGAAACATAAATGGAAGATCAGAAACGTCTTCTTTATGGAAAAATATATCGGTACTTACCATTGTTACAGATTCCATGCCTTTTGAAATGATGCTTTCCCAAGAATCCCTAATTGAATTTTTTAAACAAATGCAGAAAATATTATGCAAAAATTGAAAACTTTTGCGAAATGAATTTAATCTATAATTAGTGAAGAATGAAATGATTACCCAGTTGTTGAATTGAAACAATTCCATAAGCCTTGGCCATGATTAGATAAAAATCTGTTGAATATTTTTGAGAACATTCTCCCCAACCGAATAGAATCTACTTCTTCAGTTTTCCATAGCTTCTCTAATATTGCACGAACATTGCCTTTCACTATGTCTATAACCTACAAAAAGAGAGAACAAAATTATATGAAGACGATTGGTTTCAGAAGTTTCACTAAAGTGCGATAACAGTAGGATAATAACAAAAGTTGTAAATAAAAAGCACAAGAGAAAAGAAGAGAACACACAGTGAATCCTAGAACAAGGCCCCGGGGATTACTTGCGAAAAATGAATTTTTTGGTAAGGACTATTCCAGTAGGGGAGAATGAATGTAAGGCTGTAAAAATTTAACATATTACAAAAAGAAATGCATTTGTACCTTTCTTCGCTTAATCGAGTCCAGCTTAACCAGCCAATAGGAAGCAACTTTCGGTTTATGATACTTCCAATTGTCTGTTATCTATCAAATTAATAAAGAAATATAATAACGTATCATCATTTCAATGTTAAAAGCATTGTAAATTAACAAAGACAAAGTTTAAATCAACGCACTGAATTCAATAGAATTGATGCTTCTTGGTCTGTCTTGCCAGGGAATTTGATTTTCATATTATTAAGTGCATCTAATGATTCCTTGGTTAATTCTTTGGCATTTTCATCGTCACTAGCATCATCCTGTTTACAAAAAAATTATCAATCATAACAAATGCATCATAGTAGCAATAATATTAGATAAGGCAATAAACTGAATTGCTTACTCTGGCAGTATGGCATTCCAATGATAATAATGATAATGCTTTAGTAGCCGTTCTTCTTTTGTCATTATTACGAAGAGCTTCGGATCTTATGGTCCGATCTGTTCTTGATGAGAAAGGCCTCTTTATAGATTTTGTTTCCTCCACTGCGCATGTGCAATTTGTGGTTGATTTTGCAGAAGGCATTGAACGTAACGGCTGATGGGAAAGCAACACTTAGCAACAGCTCCATTCAAACAAAAAAATGCAAGAAATATTATCAAAGAACACAATAAATTAGAGCAACGTCACTCACTTTGGGGCGTCGTGGCAGCAAAGATGATTTACTGGCCCCATCTGAAAATATTTCCGAGTCACCTTGTTCCACTTGTTCAAGTAATTCTAAAACTTCATGTTCCTTTATCAAAATTCAAAATAACACAAGACAATTAAAAGCCTTTGTCTAAAATACTGACAGATCTATTTTACTGCAAAATATTCAGACTGAGATAGAGAAAAGGAGCTATAAAGATAAGGAGTTTGTTGTGGCCAGGTTAAGATACCTGCAAATCTTGAAATTGCTTCCCCGTTTCTCTTTGTAAATGAGGTCGACCTGAAAAACGAAATCAAAGATATCAATGAGATGATTAACAAACAAAGAAATGTAATAAAAGTAAACAAATAAATAAGAGCAAGATAATAAATAAATACTGAGTGTGCCAATGAAATTATGCTTTGGTTTTATAAAAGGATCACTCATGACTATATTCGCTAAGTTACTTTCAGAAAACGCTGTGATCTTTATTAACGCTACGAAAGTTAACCTGCATTGTTTAATTAATAAATATTTAAATAAAGTTATCTTTAAATGAAAAGGCGAAATTCATTGAGACAGTCAACATTCAACTAGTAGATTTGCATTCATATCAAACAACGACAAAAGCAAACAGTGATTTGCACTGTTGCCACAGAAACGAGGCTAAAAAGCCTGTATATGTCATGCAAAATTGCCAAGGACGGGGGTTAGCTGCAGTGGTTTAAATAATAAACATCATCTTTACCTGTAAAAACCTTCGTAGCACATTCCAGAAAGGACCTATACTTGGCGGTTCTGAACTTATCATCAGAAGGATATATCCGTTGGAATTGTCCCTGAAGCAAAGTAAAGATGTAGCAAAGTTAAACTTTCTATCATACATGAAGTAGGTACTGAACAATTTTGAAATCGACTGAATAATGACTCACGAGGAGTGGAATTATACTAAATAGGTCCTACTGATCACGTTGAGAAAATTCCCAACTCTCTAGGAGTAATGGCTCGTGTACCCAGATTTAGAACCTTCTGATCATTTTGAGACAAGTTTCAGCTTTCTAGGACAAGTATTTCAAAAGTTGGCTCACGCAGGCCTCCGCAAACAGTTATTTACTTTACGTAAAGCCATCAATCCAGTGATCGTAAAAAATCAAAATTTGAAATAGATGGAAAATTGACTTAGAAGTAATCGAAACCTACTAAATAGAACCTTCTGATCATTTTGAGACAATTTTCAGCTTTCTAGGACAAGTATTTCAAAAGTTGGCTCACGCAGGCCTCCGCAACCAGTTATTTACTTTACGTAAATCCATCAATGCAGTGATCGTAGAAAATCAAAATTTGAAATAGATGGAAAATTGACTCAGAAGTAGTCGAAACCTACTAAATAGAACCTTCTGATCATTTTAATAATTAATTGAAAATTACCATATTGAGATTCTCATATTCTTCTCTGGCAGACTCTTTACGAAGTTGTGTGAGACGAGATTTCTGAGAAAAAAATCAAATCAAAATAAAATGTAGTTAAAATAAGGTGGCACTAATTTTGAAACTAAAAATTCAAATATAAACATAGATATCAATTAAAAAGTAATACCAATTCGGTCCTAGTTTGTTCCAAAAGAGTTTTCTTATCTGACAATACATTTACAAAATCATTTTTCTTGACTGTTTTTAAAAGTCGCTTTTGAGCTTCACGCTTTTCTTGTGCAAGTCCTCGCTTCTTATAACTCACTCTGAAAAACAAAACATTAGCATTAAATCAATGATCAAATGCGAAACAATATAATTAATATCATAAGATCAAGCTGATAAATACCTGATGTTCAGGATGTTAATGGCGTCTTTAAGCATTCCTTTCTTTATACGATAGTCAAGAGGCTGATCTGTTCCAAAGCTGGGTGCCCTGTTGACTTCGAGAACCCAAGGTTTGAGTTTTTTATCCAATAAAATATCGAAGCCAAGAACTTCAAAGCAAACACTTTCACTGCCAACAGGATCACATGGTCTGCAAACATGATAGGCCCGATGCACGTGTGGTTCCCCTACTAATATCGTCTTCACGATCACATCCTACAATGCGATAAATAAGTGATAATCGTATAGCTACATGCAGCTACCCACCACTGCATAGCATGGATGGAAGAAAGAGACAGGAAAAACTTCTAAGACTTCATACCTGAATGTTTGACCAGAGGGAGCTAGTATCTCGATCCTGCGCTTTAAGCCATTGGAATAAATATTTAAGAGTCCTGTGAAGAAATGCTAATGCTTGAAAGTATAATTGGTATATAATGAATGAATGTGTTTCATATATTATAGATTATAAACTGCATACCGTTTTGATCCTTGGTTTTCTTCGTCTGTTTTTATAAAAGCATCATTATATTTGTTGACTGAGTAGTTGGTAAGATGCATGAAATGACAATCCTAAAACAATGCGTAGATGGGTTGTAATAGTCAAGCAATAAGAGACCTTGAGAAGGGGCAATTAGAATCATAAGAACGTAAGGCAATCTATAGATGTTATGATGATTATTCTCACCAAGTTAGAGTCTGTTGGAGGGGCATACTCTGTTGTTCCCATGCGAACCTGATTCAAAAATAAATATTTTAATTAACAAATGATCACTCATGTCTTGAAGTGAAATAGTTTCAATCATTGACGATAAACAAATGTACATTGTGGCTTGAAGTAGTTACAAGCATTTCTGACAAATAGCTGCACATGTGGCTTGAAGTAGCTGCAAACGCTTTATGTACCATCCATTTCGGTTGACTATAATACGAATGAAATTCTTTCTTACCAATCCATCGTTGTATAAGAAAATCTTCAAAGGATCACACGACGTTACCAACACGTAAATTCTCAGATCAAATTTGTAATTATCCATCAAAAGGGGCTACAAAATAATCAGATCAACTGTTAAATATAAATGAATGAAATATTAATAAGTAGACTTCTATACGGATACATATTGCCTGAAAAATTGTTCATGTATAAGAAAATGGTTTGCAATTAGCTTAAGAACAAACTCGGGACTTGAAATAATTCATAAGGAAATATATTATAAAGCCATTATACCTTTTCGATGTATTGTTGGACAATTATATTATCATGAGGTTGAAGTTTTTCCCCGTTTCGGGTCAAACGTATCCTGCAATTTTGAACAAAGAAAAAAAATAATTACTTACATATTGGTACCTCACACTTGAAATACGATTAGTGTAACACACACACATAACACGCATAAAGAAAAATGTTAGATATGAAATCTCGCGATCAGTTTAAGACGCCAGTGTTAAAAGTTAGAAGAAAAGTCTTAAATAATTTTATGACTATTTTATTACAATATACCCATTCTTTTTATAAGAAACTACGCAAAATCGTCACTATGCAACATTGGCTCCTACCCGTTTCCCATGGCTCCATTAGCTGGCTTGATAATAAACGTTCGATTTTTTTTCCTCTTTTTCAAATCACGCAAATGAGATTGAAATGCTGCGTATCTAAACACATTTTGTCAGGGACAAACATTGAAGAAATGAAATTGGAAAAAGATCATTCAATGAATAAGTTTACTCAATCAAAATTAATCATTTCATTAAGAAGGATACTCTCCAGGAAAAACCCAAGTTTGAGGAACAAAGTTGAAGTCTTCAGGTCGCTCTTTCTGCACTCTAAAAACGAATAATCAGAACAATTTCTTTTGTCTCTTTTAAAGAAATTATTGAAATAGTTGAAACTGTCTGACTTACTTTGCCATGTTTCTAGCAAGTGTATCCTTTCTACATATTTCCCCCATGCCAGGAAAATGATTGATTTTCTGAATAAATAAAACAAACGACATGAGTTGATAATATCACTAGCAATCAAACTTTATATCTTTCATTTAATTTTGCTTGCAAGGTAAACATATTCCAATAAGCCTTCCACTACATACATATATTTGTATTTTGAATAAATCACCTGGAATAACTTAAGTTCAACAATTCTATCAAGAGACACAGGAGCATCATTCCAGAACAGCAAACTAAAAATTGAGAAAACTCTTCAGCGTGTATACAAATTGCAAGTAATAATAATGATAAAAATCACATAATGAATTATAATGATATGTATCAGCTAATGAGATTATAAGATGGGTTGCTTACCAGTCAAGGCTTTCCCCTTCAACCAACTTCATTCCAGCTTCAATACAAACTGTTCTGACTTTGAAAAACAATAGAACTAAATTTAGATACATGTTTACTAATCAAAGGTGCTATATACAAAATAAAAATGGTGCTATATACAAAAAAATTAAAAAATGTACAAGGCTATATTGAAAACAATTGTGTTACCAATGGAAAATTTTGTTCCTGTAACATCAGCAAGTATGTATGATTTTTTCTTTTTTGTGACTTTTTTTTTCTTTACATCTTCTGTCTTTTGTGGCACATAGCTTCTTGAATCATAAATTTCAGAAAATGATGAATGACTTTTTTCTTTTTCTAATCCGCATTTTTCTGCATCGGATGGATGATGATCAAATTCAGCCGCTGGTTGGGCAGGCTCGTTCTTTATCATTTGCAAGCAACAGTATCTTAAAATAAAATAAAATATTGTCTGGTAATTAAGCAAAAGTGGGAGCAATAATTAAAAAGTCACAAGAATTTATTAAAATATGAATAGATCCTTTTTGCTATGCTTGAATAGTTGAATATCATGCGAAGTCCAGGCTGGCAAACAGAAATAAGCACAATTCCCCTCTTCGTTCTGGGTCTACCGAACCAACTGAGAATACCGGCCCCTTGCTTTTCTTAGCCTGACATGCCACGCCCCCAAATAATATTATAACTAGGTCTTTGCTATTAATTTGCAGAAGAATTCCAGGACATTTTGCAAACAAATTCTTGCAGATTTGCCAAACAGCCCCAGGATAACAGTACAAAAATAACCTGCATTAATGATTAAATAATTGCAGAAAAAATGGGCCTGGTCTGACGTTGATCTAACGCACCTTTTGTTAAATTTTATGAGCATAAAAATAAATGCAAATGTAATAAATACCTATAATTGCGTATATATTTGGGATTTTATCCTCCAAAGATACGTTCGCTTGCCTTTAACTCAGTTGTTTACATAACTCCTCATTTTTTTCGTTTACTTCGCCATTGCTTGATTGCTAAGATACCTTTACATAGCCTCTTTTTCAAACAGAAGGCTATGGGGGAAAGGGGGGAGGGAGCAAAGAGGTCACGTAAGAAAATACGAAATTTGTCAGCGTCTACAAAATCAGGATAAATTTGAATACATAAGCAAAGCATATAAATTTATATACAAACAAAGCACCATTAGATTAATTAAATATAAACATTGATTAATATTCATTGTGTCCCCCACTCAAATTAAATAGCAGACAAGTGGTTATAAATTTAGCAAGCTAATGCTACAATAAGGTCAGAACACATTTCATAAAATTCCATAGCATGGTGTGCTGATGAATCATATCTTGCCTTGCTGTAATTACCAGCTTGGATTTGAATTGGAGCAGTTGAGCTTATAGAAGAACGTGGACTGGACCTTCCGGAAGACCTTCCAGATGAATTTCCACTCAGATTGTCTTCATCTGATGCCAAGCTTTTAAAATCCAATAAATAGCTTTTGCTGTCAACTTGATAAAGTTGCAAATGGACTTTAACCTTCAAAATCAACACAGATATAAAATTTATAAATAGAAAGACGAAAATAAAGTCAAGAAATCAATTAAATTGAAAAATAAAAGCCTTACCCATCGATTTGAGGATTTGTTGCGAGCTCTGACACGCACAGAGAATGGGTTTATGATTTTCCATTCCTTTAAAAAAATAAAATAATAATAACATGAAGTGTTTATATCTCCATTACTTGCTGGAGTAGCCTATAATAACAGGTCATTAAAGGTAGGGTGGATAAGAAAAGACTCACGTATGCAAGCTGTAACATAGCTCGGTAAACTTCAGCCATAATATCCTGTGGTCTACTCTGAGATCTAATGCCTGGAAATAGAAATACATGTGTGAAACAGTGACATGATAGTGACACACGAATATCTGCATGCATAATTGTAATAAATAAGAATAAATCAACTAACCAAGATGCCATTTGGCCCGTCGTGTTGCTGTTGGCTTGGTAACAACACCGGTAGAGTTAATTGTTGCTCGTCTTCTTGACATCGAAAAACCAGCTAAATTCATTGAAATAAAATCAAGCCATTAGCTCAACTTACAGCCACTAAAATCAATTGATTCAGATATTTGTAAAATAATACAAAATAAAAATGAAAACTTACGAGATTGGCCGCCCGTTGGAGACGGCACCTGCATTAAAAAATTGATGAAAAAAGAAGAGTTAAATTTGTGCATTGTTTCAAATTAAGTTCAAAGCTGCAAAGCTGCAAACATTAGAAGAGCATAAATCAAAGGATGAAGGAAACAATGCCCTGCATTGGTAGTGTGAAAATCACGTACTTATGCCACTACTGGAAGACATTGCACGCGGGCAGAAGCATCGTACGCATGCTCAAAATTAGGACAATGCACTTCCAGAGGAATTAATCTAGGGTTGATTGTTGAGGTTGATCAGGGAGGAAGAACTTACACTTTCCGTTCGCTTACGCAACTGCGGAGGAGTATATCCGGGGGACAATTTTGCTATTGATAAAAGAATCAAAGACACATCAGAAAAAATCACTAAAATATAATATTAATAATGATAAATACTTTTGATACCATAAGAAGGTGGAGATGTTACGATAACATCTGTCAATTGGTTGATCTTACCTTCAGCATTAATGCGTCGATTATCAAGGATAAGATGATAAGCAACCAACAACTGATCATGCATATCTCCAGCAGCCAATGCAAGTCTCACGTCACTTTCTTCCACACCAAATTTCTACAAATCAAACCATGCGCATTTAGGCTAGCACGCTAAACAAATTGACGAATAAACAAATGAATAAAAGAAGGAATGAATGAATGACCAAATGAATGAATCGATTAACAGAGGAATAAATGAATGAATAAAATGAAAGATTAGCTGTGTAGAATACCTCGCAAATTTCGTTAAGCGCTTCCTCGTCTAAAGAATTTCCATCGTGATCCATTGAAGGGAAGAGATAAGCAGGCAAATCAACTTTAAACCATTCTTGATCTCTATAAAAACGAAAAAAAATCATTTTATACAATTTCACCTCCACATGCACCACGTGAATACATTAAATTATGTACAAGCTTGTGATGGTTAATCTTTTAATTTAGTAGGTGGTAAATTTAAAAATTACTTAATAAAATCCATTGTTGCTCTTTTCATTGGGTCAACTTGGAGCATTGAAGTAACAAGACTTGAAGGCAATGAAGATAGGTGAGGAGGGATGGAGAAATATCCAGCTGTAATATAAAAACAATTTCCAATCAAACACGGCTTCTCTATGCTAAATATAAACAGCAAATGAAGATATGCATAAGTAATGTTGAACATGTTTGTACATTTAATTTTCTTAAAGAGAGTTGGAATGTGTTCATCGTCAAATGGAAGCTGTAAAAAAATCAGCATTTTAGTCAATGGGAAATGACAATTAGAAATGAATAAGCTAACTGAAAATTAATTGAATAAATGTTTATTAAGAAATATAACTTACTGAACCACACAGTAATGCATATAAAATGATGCCACAACTCCAGATATCAACTTCTGGTCCTGCGTAGAGTCTAGAATAAAGATCAAAGAATTAGTTAATTTGAATGAAGGCATAAATTTCAAAATAAATAAATATTTAACAAATAATTTTTCACTAACTTTCCTGAGATTACTTCTGGTGCTGCATAATTTGGAGAACCACAACTTGTTTTCAAAAACTCACCATCATGCATCATATTGGAAAGACCTAAAATAAATTTAAAATAAATTTTAAACAACTTTACCCTTTTTCCAGATAAAAGCTGGAAGCTTCAGGAGACATAAAATTCAACTTACCAAAATCAGCAATTTTTACATTTCCAAATGAATCAAGGAGAAGATTTTCAGGCTTGAGATCCCTTGAAATTACACATTCGTTAATTAACACGAAAGCCTTGAAGAAATCAGTCTCTAAATTGCACCTTAAGTAAATTTATGGTTGGTTCTGTTGCAAGATTAAAACAAAGTAAAACTTGCTAGAAACCATGTAATTATGTAGTAAATATCAAATAATTTACCTATGAACAATCATATGACGATGACAATAATCAACTCCAGATATTATTTGTTGGAAAAATCTTCGAGAATCTCTTTCTGAGAGCTGTCAGTGAAATTAAAGTTATTTAACTCCTTAATTACAGAGAAGTAAGCATTTCACCAAACACCTCAGATTGTCAATAAATCTAGCAATAAGGCCTAGCAGTGTAGATATTGCCAATTAGAACAAATATAAGCATAATATATTACCTTTCCATGACTCAAGATATAGTCAAAAAGTTCTCCACCAGAAACATATTCCATAACCATGAATATATCAGATGGTGAGCTTATAACTTGATACCTATTTGGAGAAAAAATGTAACATACATAGACAAAATATTTAAAAAAGCTAACAACTTTGAGAAAAGCTAACTAATTTGAGAATATCAACTATAAAATATAGTAAAAATAGAAGAATTGACAGCAGGTAATTACAATTTGATAATGTGTGGATGTCTAAATAATTTAAGAAATTGGATTTCTCTTTTGATTTTGCCAACAACATCAAGACTTTTAATTTTTTGTCTGTTGAGAATTTTTACAGCAACTTTATGACCAGTAATATGATGTTTTGCAACTAAAATGTAATAGCATTAGCATAAATAAATAATATTCAATACCCGAACGCTAATTTGAATTGAACCCCGGACCTGACTCCACCAAATGCATCGCTGTTGCCGTTAATCGGCCTTCAGGCCTAGACAATTCGACACATCTTAACATACTCTTACCTTTGACTTTTCCAAAAGTTCCAACACCAAGAGTGTCACCGAGAACATAATGACCTATCTTCAACAGTGGATGCTGTTTATCTTCTCTTTGGCCTCTGGAACTAGAGGTAGATAATGGACGATAACCTTCCATTTTCAAGATGAAAAAAACTCAAATCAAACTCATGACGTCACGGCATTGAACTTCTAATTGTTGTTGTTGTTGTGAACAAAAAGTTCAGTTCGTCGTTTCACAAATTAGGCAATGGCGTCTTCAGCAATGGGTGACAGTGATGATTTAGGCCCATTAGAACCTACCATCAATAATATTTTAGAACAAGAATCACTTCGATGGATATTTGTTGGAGGTAAAGGAGGAGTCGGAAAGACAACATGCAGGTATGGTTTTATATCCCATCGATTATTGATGACCGAACCCTGTGAAGAAAGAAAATGGCCTAACTTTATTTTTTCATTTCAGCTGCAGTCTTGCAGTTCAGCTTTCAAAAATAAGGCGCAAGGTGTTGATCATTTCAACTGATCCTGCTCATAATATCTCTGATGCCTTCAACCAAAAATTTGGAAAAGCTCCTACTCTTGTTGGAGGTTTTGACAATCTCTTTGCAATGGTAATCTCATCTAGATCTTTCTTTTTAATCTTTCGATATTTAAATTTAGTATATTCTAATTTTCAAACAAGTAATACGATGAAGAGGTCGATTAGATAACGCATCAATATATTCAACTTTAGGAAATTGATCCAAACCTTGGATTTAGTAATCTTCCTGAGGATATCATTGAAGAACCAGGTGATCCTGTGTAGTGTAACAACTGTAATATTAATACCATAACCCATATCTGACAAGACATTTTTACTTTATGTTTGATATATCTTTATCTTATTGCACTGTTTCTATCAGATGTAACATCAATGGGTAAAAATATGTTACAAGAACTTCTTGGGACATTTCCTGGCATTGATGAAGCAATGAGTTTTGCTGAAGTTATGAAGTAAATATTCATACTGAAAAATTTCATCATGAAACAACAGTCCTGCTTTTGATCACATTTAACGCATGTAACTATTGTTTTTTAGATTGGTTCAAAGTATGGATTTTTCAGTAGTTGTGTTTGATACTGCTCCAACCGGACACACCCTTCGACTTATTTCATTGCCATCTGTCATTGAGAAATCTTTACAGAAATTAATGAGATTGAAATCAAGGATTGCACCTTTTATATCACAGGTATTGAGCCAATTCTTCAAACAATATGCAATGGGGCATCTTGTTTAACAATTTGAATAACTTTTTCCTGGATTTATGTCTCTAGTTTGGTGGTCTTCTTGGAATGCCAGATTTCAATGCTGATCAGTTGGTCAGCAGACTTGATGACATGTTACCCCTTATTCAAGATATCAGTGAAAAGTTCAAAAATGCTGTATGCTTTGCTTATTGGATTTTTTATTTTTCGAATTTCTTTAAAACAAAGCACAATATAATGGTATTTCTGAAAGAAAGATTTTTCATCTTGTTTTTTGTTTCAGGAGCACACAACATTCATATGTGTTTGCATATCAGAGTTTCTGTCTCTTTATGAAACTGAACGTCTTGTCCAAGAACTAACTCGCATGGAAATTGATATTCAAAATATCATTGTCAATCAATTGGTGTTTCCAGAAACTGGAGGTCTCGTTCAATATTCACTGAATTATTAAACACGTTGACTAACAGCATTGGAATACTCACATCTTTTGTTTGTTACAGGGAGGGCATGTGAACTTTGCCAAGCCAGACACAAATTGCAGTCCAAATATCTTCAAGAGGTGACAGATTATATTTCATCAAAAACTAACTATCAATATCTTCTGATTGGATAAATGGTATATAAAAATAATAAGTAAATAGAAAATAATAAAAATATATTGAATTTTTAGATAGACGATCTTTATGAAGATTTTCATGTCATCAAACTGCCCTTACTTCGTAAAGAAGTTCGTGGAGAAGAACAAATCAAGCAATTTTCTGAATACCTACTAACGCCCTACAATTAAATACGTGTTAAAATATCTATATATGTATAATTATAAGTTGAAAAAAATTATATAATACATTGATTTCCTTACTTAACTTCTGGGATTGTTCACTGGTATATCGGGAAGTTGTCTTTCCATTTTACTTACATTTATAATTTTTCGTGTCTCATTCAATTTCTCTCTCAACTCCTTCAACTCCTTTTGTGCCATTGACTTTTTCTAAAAAAATTCATGTCAATTCAGATTAATTTATGTCAATTACATATTCCAGTCGCCAATTCCGATCTTCACTCAGCTGCTAATGTGAAATTACAAACACTGTGATTGCTATATTATGTTGATTAAGACTGGGTAAAATAAACTTCATACCTTCTTTTCCGACTTCAAAGCTTTTTGAATTTTTTCAACGTCCTCGCTCAGCCTGTTATTCTCATTGTAACATCTCTTTGCCTCGTTCCTCAAATTGCTCTAATAATCAAAATAATTCAGTTGTCTTAGTAATGTTCTCCTGCCTTCCGGAGTTAATCAGAACAGGAAAGATACAAATTCGTGAATCAAAAATGTCGTTATAACTCACCGACATGGATGGACCAATTGCTAATCTACTTGACGGCGTTTCTTCCTCCACTGGCACGGCTCCTTCAGGTGATAAAATGCAGCTAATTAGATGAAAAGTACAAATGATGGATCAACTATTTTTTAATTTCATTCATGTTAGAAATTGAATTAACCTTTTCCATCAAGACTTTGAAGTAACCTCTGCTGGTGGACACCAAGATCATTCTTCACTGTTTTAAGGTCTTCTTCAAGAATGCTCGTCATTTGTTTTGTTTCTTCGAATTTCTTTTTCCAAACATTATCATCTGTTAACAAATATACAATTGTTTAAAAACACGTAAGTTAAATGCAAAGCGACATTGATAAGAATATAACGAGTTTAACCTTTTGATTTTTTGATATTGATGTTTGTTTTTATTTCTTTGGCATCTCTAATTAACAATTCTCTTTCTTTCTGTTTTTCAGCTCTATAATTAAAAGATCATTAATAACAAACTTGATCGAACATTTCAAATGGGCTCTTTTCAATAATAAAGTGAATTGTTTCTTGCTATACTTACTTATGACTCTTGGCTTTAAGAAGGTCTTCTCGAAGTCTTTTCACTGCAAAGAATACAAAAATATCCATATAAATAACCATCAATAACGTAAATGGCTACATCTAAAATGTGAAGCCATACAAGTTTCTAACAATTAAATAAAACTTACACTCGTTTTTTCTAAAATCAGTTTCTTCTTGATGTTTCCGTTTTTTCTCTTCTTCTTCATGTTTTCTTCTTATTTCATCATCCTTTTTCTTTTGTATAAGTTCTTCCATTCCTTTCATTAATTCCAATGCTTCATTTTGCATGATCTTCTTCTTGTTTTCCATTTTCAATTTCTCTTCTTCTAAAGCTTTCTTATCGGCTTCCTTCCTTCTTTCATCTCTGGAACTCTTTGTTTTTGTCCGACTTTGATTTGATTTAAGATTATATCGATCATTTTTCAAAACTCCTTCACCTTCAGAAACACTGATGAAAAAACGAGCATGCCAAATGAAATACAACGCAAAGCAGTATCGATAACAATGTGCCCCCTTAAAACAATGTAACATCAAATAAAATCAACCAAAAAAATTCAATACCCATTTGTTGCTGTTGTTGTCGCTTCTGACACTTTGTCTACTTGCAGTTCCTCATTTGTATTTGCATTATCATCTTTAATTTTGTCCATGCTCATTTCACTTGCAACCACAGAGTTGTTGTGACCACCCTTCACTGTTTCATCACCCCTGACACTGTCCATGTCCCTGTCCTTTCCCCTGTCCCTGTCCCTTTCTCCCTCCCTTTCTTTT
Organism: Sanderia malayensis; assembly: GCA_013076295.1. Taxonomy (NCBI): domain Eukaryota; kingdom Metazoa; phylum Cnidaria; class Scyphozoa; order Semaeostomeae; family Pelagiidae; genus Sanderia; species Sanderia malayensis. The sequence continues at coordinate 2,619,935 of RQOL01000618.1, read as the reverse complement.
TCTCTGTCTCTGTCCCTATCTCTTCCTCTGTCTCTTTCTCTCTGCCTTTCCTTTTCCCTGTCCCTATCCCGTTTTTTCTGCCTCTCTTTTTCTCTCTCCCTATCCCCATCTCTCTCCCGTTCCATTTCTCTGTCCCTGTCTCTTTCTCTCTCCTTTTCTTCTTCCCTGTCCCTATCCCTTTCTCTCTCCTGTTCCCTTTCTCTCTCCCGTTCCTTTTCTCTGTCCCTGTCTCTTTTTCCTTCTCTTTCTCTCTCTCTTTCTTTGTTCCTCTCATTTTCTCTGTCCTTGTCTCTATCACTTAGAGTGTCCTTATCACTATTAACCAATACATCATTCTTATCATTCCTAGATGTCTTGTAAAATGTATCATTTTTTGGAGACCTTGCTTTATCACTGTCTTGGTTTTTATTTGAAGGTGATACTGCACCAGATATATCTTTTTTTCGTGATTTTGAACCAGCTTGTTGCTCATAACTATCATATTTCAATGTGCTGTGAATAACATTGGCTGATGGGATAGGTGTTGGAGTGGCAACCCGTCCAATCGGCATTGGTTGATTTACAATCTCAGACTGAATGAGTTGAATTGTTGGGACAGGTAAACCTGAGTTTCGCCCCACATTTTCATCGCTGCCTGTTAGTCTGTTCTTGTCATCTTCATCCTTGCTGTAATCTGAAATCTTATCATAACTTGAATGTGACCTTTGCCTGCTTGAAATTTGCAACATTTTCTCTCTACTTGAAGTTGGTTGTATTTTCCTAAGATTTTCTTCCGTTAACAATTCAGATGAGTCTATGGTAATTTGATGAGACAAATCATCTTCTCTAGGTTGGTCATTGCCTTCCTGTTCCTCCTCATATCCATTTACTTCTTCTGAACTGCTTGATATTGAGGTGTCCTGACCAAATTTCTCAAAGAATTGTGCATTTTCAAATTCTTGTTGGCTATGAACACTACCATGAAACTGTTCATTATTACCTGAAAGCAACGAAAGACATTTCAAAACAATTATTGCTGATAAAAACCATACAGAATCAAGTTTCATTGATTAACATCTGTCTAGACATTAACTAAAGCTTCTACCCCTGCAACAACATTTTCAGCACTTTTCAAATATGAAGAAATATGAGAAATAAATTTACCTTGTAACATTTGATCTTTGTTAACAACAATGCTTTTTGTTTTATCTCGTAATGATGCAATCCATTCATGTGTACCAGGTAGAATAAATATCTCTGGGGAGTATGCCTAAAAAACAAATAAAATCAAAATCAAGTTCATTTACTGTGTGATCGCATCCTCAGGGCTCACAGACACATTTACAATATACAAAACTTAAATGCTAAAAGCTTACAACTGGTGGTAAGAAATGCTTTGCTTTCATTGCTACCTCTTGATTCTTGTTAACCTGAAATCAAATTGACTTTAAATTCAATCCAATTCCAAGGGATTCATCACAAAATGATTAAGTATCCAAACACAAAGAAAGAACTCCTAAAATTTTGTTGCACTTCATAAAATACTTACAAGAGCCATGCATCTCCCAACACTTCGTAAAAATACATATTCGTTCGGTATAACGTATGGTTCAAGCTGCTCTGTTATGATGTCACGAATGTTTGTCAGTGTTGCATGTTGATGTACTCTGAGAAAAACAGATAGGTATAACATTATTCTACAAACATGTTGATGATGCTTCATGCAAAAGCAAAACCAGCTGAAAACAAAATATACTTCTCGTATATAAATGAGCTTCACAAACCTGACAAAACCTGCAGAGGTTGACTGCAATGCAACATTGTAACTATACAAGCCATAAGATCAGCCAGCTAATAAATAACGGATAAATTAATACAAAATTCATGAGGACACAAGATTCACATCCAGCACACAAGATAAATAAATTAAACACACTATATATCATGGTTAAGTAAATAAAGAAACGTGTAATTTGTCCATTCTGTTATTTACACAAGATTTGAAAAAGCTTACATCTTCGGTTTTTGGCCTCCGTGGTGCTTTATCTGACATTTTAACTGCTGAATTTTAAGGCCAGAAATTGATAATATTGTTCATCGTATTTGAATAAAAGTACATCGAATTTGTAATTGATTGAAATCAACAGTATGAATGGAATGTTCTTTTTGTTGTTGTTGTTTGTTGTTATCGAGTAACTAATGGATCCCTCAGCCTCTCACTCATGCGAGTTCGAAGAGAAATTCATCGAAACTTTTGCACTTTAAAACTTTTCAAACACATAAAACATTTTACATGTTGTCTAAAGATTATTATATTGGTTCAAAAGCAGTGGAGAGTTTCACAGAGGAAACAATATTTGTTAACAACCTGTGGCTTAAAATCAAAGTCCACTTGCCATGATGCTTTATACTGTACAGGTACCATCCAAGTGTTTTAAGAAATACCGCGACAAAGAAATGTCATTAACTCGACACCTTGTGAATTACAGCACGTGTAAAATTGCAAATAAACATATTTGCTGAGCTGCCAATAAAATTCAGTGTATTTTATCGAATTCCGTTTGTAAGGGAATGTTTTCAAACGTGGCATTGGATAAGAAAGAGACAAGAAATCAGCTAATTAAGAAAACGTCCCTGCACTGATCCTTATTGTTTGACTGGTAATAAAAAAATACCGCCCATAAGTAAAGCGAAATAAAGGGAAGGGATTTTATTTGCAATATTCAATCATTAAAAGATTTTCTCTATGCCAAAACAGCAGTATATAAGAGATAGATAGATTTTGGATGCTGTGAAGTTGTTGTCCATGGAACCCTCTTTGTTTTAATCGTATCAGGGCGATTGCAGCGCAGATTACAAGATGATTGAAAGTTGGCCGCATGTGATTAGTAAGGCTTTTCTGCCTTTTAATTAACATTTGTGAGAAATACAAGTTTCTTTTTTATGCAAACGACCTAATATTAAAACTGAACAACTGTGTTTGGACCCCTACAACTTCCTTCACCAAAGCAGATAGACTTTGACCAACAATGAAACTTGTAAACATGCCATCAAAAAATGGAAAATGATGGGGTAATCGAGTAATTGTCAGAAATAAAATGTTGCCCGTTTAAAGAGCCGACATATTTATACTATGGGAAGCTATATTACATTTATAGCTATGTATGATAATACAAAACGCTATTTTCAAAGGGTAGATCATTTACGAGTTTTGTTTCTCTTTTGTTTTCAAGCAGCAGGCTATTTCAGAGAATATCAATTACAAAAATATTAAACATTAAAGACAGAAATATAAGTACATGTCATTATAAATTATTAATAAAAAGCATTTCCAATAAATATAAAGGGTAATCTTGAGAGGCTATTCGGGGCAGCTTGTTGGGGAAATTTTTAAGTCTATAAAGAATATAAAGAAGTGAGTGAAATAAAAAAGATAAAGTTATAAAGTGGATAAGTGCCGTTAAGCCGGGAGCCCAAGGCCGCGGGGATGATAGGAAGAGCGGCTTACTTAATCAAATAAATTGACGAATGGATTGAGCGAAAGTTTAATCAAAGTTGAAGTGTCAATGAGCAAGCATAAAATATTTATTTCATTGTGATCCTGAAGGCTAACATAATCGTTAGCAGGCATTTATTGATATGTTTAACGTGCAAAATGTTTGTTGATCTCATGCTGATGTTACTTATTCGTTATAATGTGAATTTGCAAAGATTTTACGTTTTCGATAGGCCTGCCTGTCCATGGAAAATACCATGATGTTAATATGGAGAGATATTGTTGTAACCTACATATTATGGGTGAGAAATTATAGATGATATACGATTTAAACTTTTATCGTTGTAAGTCGGCAGTCGGCATTTATATTTTACACGAAATACCGGCTGAGTAAGCTTCGAGGATGCTTCGTTTTGCCTCTCAAGTTTGCGTTGTTAATTAGCATGTTGCCCTTTACATTTTCACGAGAATAACCTTGTGTTTGTTTGTACAATTTTATTTTTATTTACGCTTGCTTCAAATGAGTTCTTGTTAAATAGCATTGATAAATAAAGTTCCCTTCCGAAATAATAATAAATACGCGGTCTGAGTCCGCGTTGATTGAGTTTTCGGTTCACTCTTGATTTCAGGTGTCAACCAGAATGGTTACTGGAAGGGACAAATTTTCGATAAAATGTGTGGTATGACTTTATCTTTAATTCAAATATATCCTTGATTTACTTGCAGTGAAGTTTAATGCATTTGATTGAAGCATAATCACATAATAATAGGGATTCATCACTTGAAATACCAGCAAGTTCATGTGAAATTAAAAGTGCCTTTAAACCCAAACAAAAAAGAATTTCTTTTGAAAAATGTGTATAGAGCATGTCCATGTTATGTGAAGTCATTTGCTTAAACAATGGTCTCATTGTTATCTTTGAATGTGCGAGTATGAATTAAGGTGCCACTTCAACACTCTATTGGGACTCATTTTCTACAACTGCCTAAAGATATCACCTTCAAATGAACAATTTGAAATACAAAATTACTCTCATTATAAAGCAGGACCTAAATACTTCTATTATTTAACTTGTATTCGCTATTGTTCGTTATCATTTGTTATTTTACATAGGGTAAGCCATCAAATTCACATTTATGGAAAATTAACAGGAACCCTCCTTCGTACCTTTTTGGCACAATCCACTACCCATGGGATGTACTATGGAAAAACCCTGAACATATTCATAAAAATGTCAAATATGCATTCAAAAAAAGTCGTAGCATTTACACGGAGTTGGACTTCAGCAATGTGACAACAGTTACTGCTATGGAAAAATGTCGTTTTCTACCAGGGAATTTAACATTGCGACATGTCATACCAACAAGTCTTTTAATACGTTTAAAAAGACACCTGGCTTACGTGAAACGTTCATTTCAAAGTTGGTTGCCAAAACATCTGAATTCGATGTATTCGAGAACAATTACTGCGGATATTTTATTTCGAATTTTGACGCAAAATTGGAGAAGAAAGAGGCCTGTATGGATTGTCGTGTTGATCATGTTAGAATTAACACCATCCAGTGTGAAAAGACAGCAAAAAGATATCTTAGATTTATTTCTCACGAAACGAGCGAAATCACGAGGTAATAGCATTGGAGGACTGGAAACAGCAGAAGACCAGTGTGGGCCATTCAATAATATCAACCATAGACAGGTAAATATTTATCAGTTGTTCTTTTACACTTTAATTCGGTTTTAGTTGTTAATGCTTTAGTTGTTAGTTGATATTTTTAGAATCGTTAAGCATCATCTGTGCCGTCTTATGTTGTTCAGAAGAGTATTTCATACGCTTTTCATCAGTATTATATACACTCTTTTCGTTTTATAAGAATGCTTAATTTTTTGCTGAGCCTCATTATTCTTATTTTTTTCTATTTTTGAGCCCCGGAATATTCTTAAATTATTCTTAGCACGGCAGAAAATACGGATATGGCAATACACAGCTATTATTATAATCAATGCCAAAACGCATAACTATTACAATGGCTAACAGAATAAGTCCTTAATTCCTGTAGCACAGATTTTATCGACACTTTCATCGAAATTTGGATGAGTGTATTTAAAACCATTGCCTGTGAAAAATACACCAATTCAAAAATAAAAAAAAGCCTGCTAAAATAATAGTTTCACAAGATCGTGAGCCTGACAATATTCTTAAAATTTTCTTAAATTTCACGAATTTTGAGCCTCATTATTCTTATAAAGTTTATTCTTATAAAAAGAAAAGAGTGTATTAAGTATTCAGTGTGTGTGTAGCCCTTTGGTTATAACTTCAAATGATAAGTGGAGTGAAAGAAATGTCTCTCTTAATCCAAGGTTAGCGTGGGTAGAATATCAAACTGTGACATTTCAATCGAGGAAATACAACCGATTATGATTGCACACTAAGATATCTACTTTAAAGTCAATATAAAATAGTAAATTTTCAAGGGTACACAAGAGTAAAATGAATGTTATTTGAATATGAAAGGATGTCTTGCTCGCACAATGCGTGCTATTGTTACAATTGATGTTGAAAATAATCCGTTTCATTTCAACCAATTTCAACCAAACTCTGACAATGACAACGATTATGTGAGCACGTTTCGAAATTTCATCTCTAATCACTCGGACATTTTTTATTAAAGAAGCCATCTAATTGATCAGACATCAATTGAAAACACACTAAATTCTGATATTTTCACCAACAGATCGTAATGATCGTTTTGGCTTTTCCATGAAATAAGAATGAACAAATAACTTATTATTAGATTTCGAAACAAGGTTATGGCTTTTCATTTACACTTTAATTAATTTCCTTCACATTTCGTCCTATTCACTGCCATAGTTTCAAATGTAATTTTATTAATTTTGCCGTAAATATTTGCGCAAACATAAATTGATTAAAACTATAAATTCAAAAACTTCAGACTCAAACGCCGAATCTCCTTAGTTTTCATTTGGTAATTTTATTTTAATGTTTTCAGCCACAAGCCAATGTTGTAATGCATTACATACATTGCACACTGTTCTAATAACTCAACTTCCTATTTCGATTTGCAAAATGTGAAAGAGAGTGTACATACTACTTGTCGTGTGGCTGGCTATTCTTATGAAAAACACGCAGATTTGTAAGCAATCTTGCTTTTAGAACAGAGTGACATTGTGTGAGATAATTTGGACATTTTGTGTTGCACCATTTTGCCAATTTTTCATATTTAATCAATATATTTAATGATTCGAAAGGTCTACCTTGAGACAAAAAGGTAAATTGGCAATTAGGAAAATGTGTGCCCCTTAATGATCAGTTCTTTTCATACATCCGCTTGCTTTATCAAACGATAATATAGATAATTCTTAAGAAAATAGTTCATGAAATGAAGGTTACAGGGGGCAGTCTTTGAGTTGACGGTTGAAATTGAGACAAAAGAACCACCAGACATATCTTGAACTTGTTTTAAATAGCAAAGCAATTTATTTAGCCCCAGGCATCATTATAGTCAATATTATTTGTGGTTTCTCAGATGAATAATCTACTTTTATTTGTAGGCTTTATTTCTTCTCAACTACACATTGAATATACAAGAATTAATACGCGATGGAAAAATGACCCCGAAACGTGAAAACCAACAAGACAAAATATTAAAGGTTTACTTGTGTGGAAACTTGAAGAATGGAATGGTTGGAGGCTCAAATAAATTGCTTGCCAATAATGATGCGAGAAATTACGTCTCTGATGCAGACGTGAAAAGAATTGATGAAATTGAAGAATATCTCATGAATGAATTGGTCTACAAAAGAAACCAGAAAATGGCAACAAGGATCGAGCAGATATTAAAGACCAACCAGGCGGCCCCGTTCTTTTTTGCTGTTGGAACAGGTTTGTCGAAAATATCTAACGTTTAGTGGTGGTAATTTGTGGTCATGATTATCATGATGACAATCCGTGATGCTTCCAATCCAAATCACAATTCAATGAGTCTTTTCATTTCTTTTTATAATCCGCTTAGAAACGAAATCCTCTTTAAATAAGTTCCAAATCTTCACAATTTTAAACATTTCCTTGCATGCATTTGCACCATTCTTATTTTCAATGGGCTACACCAATGCTGCTATATCCGTATTTATTCCATTGAATTGAAAACAATTTTCCTCGACATGTAACACAAAGCATTTAGAGCCTCCACACGACATATGCCAATTCACTTTCTCAGTCAGTCATGCATGATGCAACCAATGCCTCATAATTCAGGTTATACAAATCAATGAAAGGCAACATCTCTCGACTGAGTTAATAGTATCTTTCTCTACAAGAGTGTACATACTAGCGAAAAGTGAATTTTTACAAAGCAATTAGCCGCCACATGTTACACAGTATTTGCTCGCGATTTTAATACTCATCCAGGATTTACGAATTTTAAACCCATAAAATTCTCGATAATCTGCTACAATTTAAAGATGTAAGATTAATTCTTATGTAAGCCATATTTCAATTTGTCGCTCGCTTTATCAGTGAAGTATTTATCATTTTAAATCTCTAAACTAATTCCAATGTATGTTATCTATAATCAGGAATGGGTCACTTAACCACATGTCATATGTGATTGGATTAGCAATTCCTTTGGCTGATAATATCAACTATTCATAAAATCAAAGCCCTTTGTTCTCCAATCTGTTCGAAATCTCAAGTCGAATAATCGGCAACTACGTCAATTCTTTTTATCCCCATTTTTCGAAGACACACTTCAGGCTGCAATCACTACCTGCAATCACTACAATCACTACCTGCCGAGTTAAAAACAGAGACATCATTATTGCTTTTTAAGAACAAACTAAAGAATTATTTTTTAAATCATTTACTTTAATTTATTTAAACTAGTTTTATTATGACTTATGTTAAGTTCCTACTACAGGTCTCAGATTGACAGCAGCTTTCATTAGCTGATACTGATGACCTGTATAAATATAGTTATTTATTTATTTATTTATTTAAATACTTTTTTCGTTTTCACAGGGCATCTAACCGGCAATTTGTCCATCGTTGAATTGTTGCAGAATAAAGGCCACATTATAAATCATATTAAACCACATGACAGACTGAAGGGGTGAGCTATTCTTCTGCCCAACCAATGTTATCTATATCATATCAATGGGCTTACACCTTATTTTGGCTTAGGTTGCTGTGTGATCTCTTTTTCTATATTCAGGCATTTTTTATTCACACGGGTTCGTATCTTGATGAACTGATTGTTATTTGATGTCCTACTTGCCAACTGTTATCATAACTAAATGTTTTGATTTATAGACAAAGAAAATGGACAAAACGCCGAGAAAGACGCAAAGATGAAAGACAGAGAAAACGGTTGCTTCAAACATTCAGAGAAACGAAAACCCCAACGTATCAGAATAATTTCGTACGACAAACAGACGAGGTTGACAAGACAACAATCAAACCTATGATTTTATTCACAGCAAGGTAACGTATTTCTTCATTTCAAAATATCTACAATTGTATCATGCCTGATAAATAATTGACAGCGCTATATATTATGATTTTATTTTTAGGTTTACTTTTAGGAATACGGTAAAACCAAAAAGGAGGAGTTTTATCAGCAAAGCCAGCCATCCCAATAAAGAAGACGAGTCATTTGTTTACTACTACACAAATTCTGAAACGAGGCCGTTAGTTCATGCTAATTTGCTATTTATTTGTTGCCTCGTTTTGACTATTATTCATCGCATACCCACGTGATAGTCACCATGGTGAAAGGCGCTCGAAAGCAACGATAATACATTGTGCATCACCGAAGCTATTACACGCAAAGAAAAATGCAATCAAAATATGCCAAGGATTGCCTGCAAGGACCAATGCGTGAATGAAGCCTGCCTTGGACTTCATCCAATTAAAAAACATCCCTTGCTCACACTATTGACACGATACATGTTTTTAAAAGGGTGATGATCTTGAGCCCCGAACAGTCGACAAAATGGATATTTTTACACTACACCACACGTAGGACATTTGTACATAACCAGATCGTGTTGTATAGATTAGAGTGATCGTCCTCGTGTAATATTCTGCAGGTTGACACTCTCAACGGTTTTTAACCGACCAACCTTCTAATTTTACTCCTTTATGGTTTAATAGAATATAATTTCATCACTGAACCCCCGTAATCAACATGGCTTTCGGGATGAAATGAAATAAAACTAATCCAATAAACGGGGGTTTCATGGGGGATTTCTATGACTCCCACTTGGACGAATAACCATTTATACATCGCCAATGTATCTATAATGTTTTTATCACTTCTATTATATTATATTTTTCTTATTTAGTGCTCTCATCTATCCAGTTAAACTTTATTTATTTCGAAATATGAATTGTATATATTTTATTTCAAATACACATTGAATTTTGTTATGTTTCACCAGTGTGGCTGAATAAAGCAGGTCAACTGCCGACGTTTAACGCCAACTGTTCATCACTACCTATGTTGCTATGTACATTGGACTGAGGCTAGCAAAGCAAGCAAAAATTTGGGTTGTTTTTCGGTCACTTCGGATATTTTATGACAAAGATGAGAAATAAGACATTCACATGAAAATCAAAACAAACTTACTTGCTTAAGGATCGTCACTTAATTGAAATCAATAATCAGATTATTTCTTTCGATCTTCTTCGATACTCATATCACTGTTGTTCCCTTCAACGTCATCCACATCTGTAAACATCATACAACAACAGTAAATGGCATTGTCAACAAAAATACAAGTAGAAATAATTTGAAATACATGATGGTTTTTAAATCACCTTTATACTGAGGAGGAGATTCTTCTTTATCAGCCGATTTAACTTTGTCTCGTTTCGATGATGATCTCTCACGCGATGTATCCCGGCGATCTCGTTTTCGATCTTTGTCACGTGCTTTACGATCTGGGCTTCGAGATCGACTGCGGCTTTGACGATCCTTTTTGCTTTTTCTCCTTCAAAAAAAGACAACCACGTATCTGTGAGGGCCACTAAACTATGGTTCGCTGTTGACTGATACAAAACAACAATGAAACAAGGGTACAGAACAAGAACACACTAGTGTATACACACTAGATATACCATATAGCAGGCACAGTTCACATCGGCACAGTAAACTCTGGTATATTAAACATATGCATCCCATAGATCAATGACGTAATTACCTTGAGTGAGATCTGTTTGGTGAACGTGATTTACTTCGCTCCTTCTTTCCTCTCGCTCTATCTGGAGATCGGGACCTCGATTTCGCCTTTTCAGCTGAACCAGAACGAGACTTGGAGCGACTTTTTGAACGGCGTCTATCAAAATAGATCAAAATGATTGAATGTATCCGTCAGTATTAGACAAGCAGATTGCCAATGTAAAAAAGCAAAGATCTGTAATTAATGACGTACCTGCTTCTACTGGTTCTACTAAAACGAGAATATGAACTGCGACGAGATGGTGATCTTGAATATGATCTGCGACGCCTACGATCCCTGCGAAGGAGCAACATAATCTCATTTAAATTAAACGTGCATTTTAGGTACTGAAAAACTCAAATTTTGAAATAGACTGAAAAATGACTCAAAAGGAGTCGAATTATACTAAATAGGTCCTACTGATCACGTTGAAACAATTCCCAGCTCTCTAGGAGCAATGGTTGAAAGACCCAGATTTCCCGCGGATAGCTATTTAAACTTTCTATCATTACATGAAGTGGGTACTGAAAAATTCAAATTTTGAAATAGACTCAAAAATGACTCACAAGGAGTCGAATTATACTAAATAGGTCCTACTGATCACGTTGAGACAATTCCCAGCTCTCTAGGAGCAATGCTTCAAAGACCCAGATTTCCGGCTGGTAGCTATTCAGGGGCGGATCCAGCTAAAAATCTGAGGGGTGCATAACGGTGGCTGGTGGCTTTGGCCACACCCAATTTCTTACTAAAATATTGGCCACACCCACATTTGTAGAAACCATAGAAGCACTGAGCTGAGTATCAAATAAGGAAAACAAACAGCAGACAGCCTATAAAATTGAAATCGTGTTTCTTTAACATATTATATTTACATCTCGGCAAACTCCTTTATTCCTTGCAATATCAAATTCAAATTCGTCACCTCACTTTAAAAAATTGAATTACTTTAAAGCATTACTTTTACGGTTTCCAATTCGGTGAATATATTTTATCAAATGCTTAGGTATGGAATCAGATAGTGGACAAAAGTCGGAACGAGCAATGTGAATGAATCTGTGTCTGGTTAGTGAATCGATGTCTTGTGAATCGGTGTCTTGCGAGTGAATAAATGCAATGTGAGTGAATCGGGGCAATGTGAGTGAATCAATGTCTTGTGAATAAATGTGTGTGAATCAATGTACTGCGAATATTTTCCAGTGAATCGGTGTCTTGTGAACATGTATGTGTGAATCTTTGACTTGTGAAAATATGTGAGTGAATCGGTGTCTTGTCGATCGGGAGTAACCGCTGATCAATGTGATTTGTCATGAGTGATCGCATCACTAATCACTTCAAGGAATCCCCGCTACTTGTCTTTTGACACGACTCCATCTCAAGGATACAAAACAACTGCAAGACATCATGGCCACAGCATTTGTTTCTCCTCGCGAAAATTTGAAGCGTCACATCTACTCTGCTCTATCAGCAAGGTATAGATAGAGCAGTAGATGGAAACACGATTGTCCATAATTGTTACCAACTACAACAGGTTATTACGCTGCTACTACATTGCAAGGAAACATGTTTTGGAGCATGTTTTGGAGCAGGCACACAGCGCAGGCCTTATGTTAAGACTTAGTGATTTGTGCAGTCCAAAATGTGCCGTGATAAATGGGAAATTGTGCAGTGATAAACCATTTGAAACACTAACATGAAAAATTCATACAACAAAAAGTAACAAAAAGCAAAATTTTAGAATCGTAGCCATTTTAAGGCCTCAGAGATGGCAAAATCTCACGAGCTTGCGGGGCTCTGCCCCCCTGAAACCCTGCCAAGACTCTGCCCTGGACCCGCCGGGGGCTTCTAGCGCACCCCTTTAAGCCTCATGTTAATAATTTGCTAGAAATTGTTGCCGTGACATACACAGTTGTTGGAATATAGATTATTGTTATGTCAAGAGTGATTATACATAGTTCATCAACATTCCTGACACCTGGAATACAGAGGTTCGTGTCTTTGGGTTCAGGCGGCCCCCTTGTCATGTCAACCCCAGGAATATATATAGCTGTACAGAAGTGCTATCTCTAACTATTATTGGCTATACCTTAGGGGAGCAAGCACAATTTCGCCCTCCCTCTCCTTTTTATTGTTTTTTGAGCTAAGTTATATTTTTAGTCATTATTCTGCAGTTTGACTATTCGGTCAGCACTGCCTGGTGTGTACCAACCGGAGTTTGTTGGAATCGCCGGCGGTAAATGTCTTTCTCTGCTCAAGCAATCCCAGCCGGTAGGCTAACCGCCCAATTTCTTGAGATAACATTTATACAGTTTTTTGTATCCTTGAGATGGAGTCGTGTCAAAAGACAAGTAGCGGGGATTCCTTGAAGTGATTAGTGATGCGATCACTCATGACAAATCACATTGATCAGCGGTTACTCCCGATCGACAAGACACCCATAGGCGTAGACTTTGGGGGGGCTCGGGGGCTCAAGCCCCTCCTGGGTCCTTCTCAGGGGGGGCGCAGCCCCCCTGAGAAATTAACGGTCCATTCAATCATTTAGCTGTTGCTGTATCCGTTAGATGTTGCTTTGGGAAGTAGAAATTTCTCACTAACTTTCACAACTCAGATCTTTGAGATAACAAACACCCTGTTGTTAGCCGACATCGGAATTTCTATTATAAATTATAAGAGTGTCTCAAGTTGTACAGCAGAAAGATCATTCTCAGGCCTAAGGCGATTAAAAAGTTACCTGAGATCAAAAATGTCTCAAGAGCGACTGAACGCCGTTGCGATTATGAACGTTCACAAAGATGACGTTATGCATTTTTCGACCGATGAACTCTTAGAAAGAATATGTTTTGGGTACCCAAGTAGAAAGGTTACTGCTTAAACTGATATTACTTTTTTTTTGTTTCCCGTATCATAAGAAACCCAGAATGAAGTTTCCAAAAAAATTCCACTTGAGCCCCCCCTGGAGAAAATATAACTCTACGCCTATGAAGACACCGATTCACTCACATATTTTCACAAGTCAAAGATTCACACATACATGTTCACAAGACACCGATTCACTGGAAAATATTCGCAGTACATTGATTCACACACATTTATTCACAAGACATTGATTCACTCACATTGCCCCGATTCACTCACATTGCATTTATTCACTCGCAAGACACCGATTCACAAGACATCGATTCACTAACCAGACACAGATTCATTCACATTGTTCGTTCCGACTTTTGTCCACTATCTGATTCCATACTTAGGCCCATTGAAAATTTATTTCTACCGATAAGGTGAATGGAAATATCATTCGCCACATTGACATTGATACACGCGTGCTGATACATTTATTTTACATCTACATTACACCCCGAGTTACCCCCTGAAAATCAATCTTGCTCCCCTCAATATGCATTTTGATTGGTTGATCTGCCTTGAGTGGTGCAAAACTGAGTTGAGGAGAGCAGAATTGAAGCTTCTTATTGGTTGTTCACACTACTGACAGTACTTAATTTACGGGTCAGGGGAGCAAAGTCATGATCAATCAGGCCGACGTGATTTCATTGGAGGAGAACCTCAGATTTTGGTCAGTAATTTACTGAAAATGTACATGTCAATACGCAATCCACGGGTCAGAGGTGCATACTCAAGATCAAATAATCCGACGTAATCTCATTGGAGGATGATGTGGGATGCTGGTCTGCATTTTATGACAACCTTATAACAAGGCCTTGGAGCAAAACGAAAACAAGACGGTGTTTGGAAAGTTGCTGGAAGCTTGCTCAGGACGCCAAAGATTGTTAAAAATTTAATATTTAGATATTTATGATATTAATAATGGTCATTATTAATTTATTCACATCTGTTGAAAAATCTGAGGGGTGCGCTTGCACCCTTTGCACCCCTCTGGATCCGCCACTGCTATTTAAACTTTCTATCATAGCTACATGAAGTGGGTACTGAAAAATTCAAATTTTGAAATAGACTGAAAAATGACTCACAAGGAGTCGGATTATACTAAACAGGTCCTACTGATCACGTTGAGACAATTCCCAGCTCTCTAGGAGCAATGCTTCAAAGACCCAGATTTCCGGCTGGTAGCTATTTAAACTTTCTATCATAGCTACATGAAGTGGGTACTGAAAAATTCAAATTTTGAAATAGACTGAAAAATGACTCACAAGGAGTCGGATTATACTAAACAGGTCCTACTGATCACGTTGAGACAATTCCCAGCTCTCTAGGAGCAATGCTTCAAAGACCCAGATTTCCGGCTGGTAGCTATTTAAACTTTCTATCATAGCTACATGAAGTGGGTACTGAAAAATTCAAATTTTGAAATAGACTGAAAAATGACTCACAAGGAGTCGGATTATACTAAACAGGTCCTACTGATCACGTTGAGACAATTCCCAGCTCTCTAGGAGCAATGCTTCAAAGACCCAGATTTCCGGCTGGTAGCTATTTAAACTTTCTATCATAGCTACATGAAGTGGGTACTGAAAAATTCAAATTTTGAAATAGACTGAAAAATGACTCACAAGGAGTCGAACTATACTAAATAGGTCCTACTGATCACGTTGAGACAATTCCCAGCTCTCTAGGAGCAATGCTTCAAAGACCCAGATTTCCGGCTGGTAGCTATTTAAACTTTCTATCATACATGAAGTGGGTACTGAAAAATTCAAATTTTGAAATAGACTGAAAAATGACTCACAAGGAATCGAACTATACTAAATAAGTCCCACTGATCACGTTGAGACAATTCCCAGCTCTCTAGGAGCAATGGTTCAAAGACCCAGATTTCCGGCGGATAGCTATTTAAACTTTCTATCATACATGAAGTGGGTAACTGAAAAATTCAAATTTTGAAATAGACTGAAAAATGACTCACAAGGAGTCGGATTATACTAAACAGGTCCTACTGATCACGTTGAGACAATTCCCAGCTCTCTAGGAGTAATGGTTCAAAGACCCAGATTTCCCGCGGATAGCTATTTTAACTTTCTATCATACATGAAGTGGGTACTGAAAAATTCAAATTTTGAAATAGACTGAAAAATGACTCACAAGGAGTCGAACTATACTAAATAAGTCCCACTGATCACGTTGAGACAATTCCCAGCTCTCTAGGAGCAATGGTTCAAAGACCCAGATTTCCCGCGGATAGCTATTTAAACTTTCTATCATACATGAAGTGGGTAACTGAAAAATTCAAATTTTGAAATAGACTGAAAAATGACTCATAAGGAGTCGAATTATACTAAATAGGTCCTACTGATCACGTTGAGACAATTCCCAGCTCTCTAGGAGCAATGGTTCAGAGACCCAGATTTCCGCGGATAGCTATTTAAACTTTCTATCATACATGAAGTGGGTACTGAAAAATTCAAATTTTGAAATAGACTGAAAAATGACTCACAAGGAATCGAACTATACTAAATAAGTCCCACTGATCACGTTGAGACAATTCCCAGCTCTCTAGGAGCAATGGTTCAAAGACCCAGATTTCCGGCGGATAGCTATTTAAACTTTCTATCATACATGAAGTGGGTAACTGAAAAATTCAAATTTTGAAATAGACTGAAAAATGACTCACAAGGAGTCGGATTATACTAAACAGGTCCTACTGATCACGTTGAGACAATTCCCAGCTCTCTAGGAGCAATGGTTCAGAGACCCAGATTTCCGCGGATAGCTATTTAAACTTTCTATCATACATGAAGTGGGTAACTGAAAAATTCAAATTTTGAAATAGACTGAAAAATGACTCACAAAGAGTCGAATTATACTAAATAGGTTCTACTGATCACGTTGAGACAATTCCCAGCTCTTTAGGAGCAATGGTTCAAAAACCCAGATTTCCCGCGGATAGCTATTTAAACTTTCTCACATGTACATGAAGTACGTGGATAGACAGATAGGCAGCATGCACAAGCATAATCTATAAGATGAATAGTCGATGATAATAAAGTGAGTTGAAATTGACCTTGATTTGGATCTGCTTCTTGACCTTCTTCTTCGTCGACGTGAACTCGAATTGGATCTTGACCTTCGCCTCCGTCTTGAATAAGACGAGGATCGCGATCTTCGCCTCCGTCTTGAATAAGACGAGGATCGCGACCTTCGTCTGCGAGATTTCGAAAATGCCGATCCTGAACGAGATCTTGTCCTGGATCTGCGAGATCCTTTGCGGGAACGAGAGGGTGACTGGCTTCTTTGTCTAATCGAAAAAAAAGAATCTGTCGTCAAGCAATAAGATAAAAAATGTCATGCCTTTCATACAGATATATAGATGATGCTATGGTGGTTGTATTAATTCCCATGTCTAATTTGATTTCTTCACTTTTGGAGATGCGGGTCAAATGCACTTACAATGAACTTGATCTTCTGCGAGCTGAAAAAGGATAATAAACACACTTTATTATTCCATGGTATGAATTGACGTACCAAGGCAAGGATAACAAATAATTCAGTATGTATGTATGTATGTATGTATAAATGTAATTAATGGCCACACTCACAAGTATAGCGAGAATGTCTGTCAGCCATTTTTCTTTCAGCTTCAATTTTCTCAAAATCTGGCTTGATAATGGCACACTTGGAATAAGTTACTCTGAAAAGAAGTCAAACAATGTTAGACTAAAGGATGTCCCAGGAAATTATGTATGCCATCTTGAAATTTCACCTTGAAAGAAATCAATTCACCTCAATGGCTTTCCACAAAATATGACGCCATGATATTGCAATGCAGTTGCAATGACAGATAAATCTGTGAATTCTATCAATGAGAACTTCTGTCCATTTTCATTTTGAGCTTGCCTGACGTATTTAATTTCACCGACACCAGAAAAGAATGCAACCAACATTTCTGGACCAACAGAATCATCCAGATTACCAACGAAGATCGTTCTACGAATTTCTTCAATTTTAACAGGGTCAATATTTCCAAGCACAGGGGGTGGAGGGAGATTGTTGCCAACACTCATACTTCCCATGAACTAAAAAAACACGCGAATGGTCACAAAATGAATCACCGTATATATAATTATATAATTCCTGGTTCAGAAATAATAAATAATTACCTGGCTTAAAGGATCAGATGAAAATGGATCATAGAGATCCCCATCACCAAAACCGCCATTGGCTGGTTGAGTTTTTGGCTGCATGGCTGTTCCCTCGTCTGGTATAACTCCTATTTGAAAAGAGATATCGAAAAGAGATTAAATATATGAATGCACTAATCAAGGAATGAGTGAATTAAGTGATGAATGAATGAATGAATTAAGTAACAAATGAATGAATGAATTAAGTAATAAAATGAATGAATTAAGTAATAAATGAATGAATGAATTAAGTAATAAAATGAATGAATTAAGTAATAAATGAATGGATGAATTGGTACAAACCATCGGAAATAGGAACCACAACAAGGGGTCGATCAACAAATACTGTATTTGTAAGATGTTGAGCAACATCACAACTTGCTTTGTCTTCATATTTCACAAAACATGTCTTTGAATTAACGGGAACATTTTCACTGAAACAAGTTAAAATAATGGAACTCAATAAAGATATGTAGATTATTGACAAACAAGATTCAAGTTCTTGAGCTAAAGGTAACAATTCTTAAAATGTTTAAAATATTTTTTCTGATCATTTTAGCACTTATTGTGGAGCTTGTTGAAAACTGACGTCATAAATTTATATTGGAAAATGACATCATGGCAGCCTCTTTTTCAATCAATAGTGGCTTCTTTTATTAAATAGCCTCGATTACAATTGTGGCTTCACCCACATTTTGTTTTGTGCCCCATCCCATATTTGGCTTGGCACAATGGCTAAGCGGAATATTCGGAGCAGGAGGCGACTCTGGCTACAGCACACGTGCGGTGCACGTGGAATGAAAGAAGCGACCGACCACACCCCCTTTCTTCTTCATCTTCTAAACATTCAAAACAAAACGCTTATGTCTACAATGTAGGTATATCAATAAGAAATATATATCAAGGATAGATAATTTTACTCACTCCATGGGATAAAGTGCCATTTCCTCAATATTGCCCAGAAACCCAAATAGAATTTTCATCTGGTCGACTTTGACACCGGGGGAGATGTTTGTGATTTTTATCACGCCACTTTTATCGATAGCTTCTTCTGCCAACTCCATTTCCACGCTTTGAGCATCTTCCTCGATTTCAGGCTTCTCGTCGTCCTCTTGGACAAGCTCTTGTACATCATTCTCCGTTTTTACCTCCATTGCAAACGTATTTACTTCAAACGTCGGCCTAACGCAATGAAATTTGACTTGAAAGAAGGAAAATTGTTTTGTTTGACGCGTGCCCACATGTTGCTTGTGCCTCGTTCTGAATATGCATAAAGCGAAACAAAAATGGCTGCTTGTTGAAGTTTATAACACATGTTCTCTATTCTGTAAAATATGCATTGGCTTTTGCCACGAATATCGAATTCCTTTTTATCAGCCCTAAACAGTTTAGTAAGAAAAGTGGTTCTTCGACAGAATGTCTTGAATACAGCTCCCCATCGCAAAATCAGCTCCATTGCAAGTACTGAATTTCAACAACATTTTGTTTACATTTTGCATTTAAACTTTTATTTTGTTCATGAAGTAATGCTTTAATATTTCCAGATGTGCTATTTCATGGTGGTTACGAATGGAAGGAACCCAAATCAGAAGAAGAAATGTAAATAATTTTAAAATTCATTGTAATACTATGTCATAATAATTGTCATCATTATTTTCATGATAATCATTATTATTACTTTTAATATACATTACCATCTCTGTTGTGGACTTGACTGTCAATCTTTATTATCACTCTTGAGAATGGCTTTCCTAAATTCATTAATATCCTTCTATTCGCAATATTTATCTTCTAAATGACATTATATCGCTTTATTCTTAGCGTCAACATAACCTATATTGATCGACATAACAATAAGATAGCAATAAGAGGAAAAGTTGGCGATAATGTATTATACTTGGCTCACAGACATGAAATCGACTTAGAAGGGGCATGCGAAGCATCACTGGCTTGCTCAACATGTCATGTTTACGTTGACGAAGAATATCTCGATGTTTTACCTGAACCTTTAGAAGGGTAATCTCTCTTTTCTTAGTGTATTTTTCATATAGCAATCTTTGTTTATAGTTAGAAAATAGCTTCCTGAATTAAAAATGTTCTATTTCAGTGAAGATGATATGCTTGACATGGCTCCATTACTTCAAGATAATTCCAGATTAGGTAATTATCGATTTTTAAATTAATTTAACAATTCAATTCAATTCGTTTTTGATTTGCACCGCATTAAAGTCGAACGTGTCTTTATTGCAGGATGTCAAATTATCCTTACAAAGGATATGGAAGGAATGCAACTAACTTTGCCAAAGATGACAAGAAACTTTTACGTTGATGGACATGTTCCAAAACCTCATTGATTGTTTTAAATAATATTATTATTTATCACCTTTCAATTCATCATATAATTCTGTAAATCATATTTGTAGCTTAATGCCTTGTACGATTTGCTTGATCAAGAAAATACACACTGATTTTTAGTTTATAAAGCTCTTTTGGCATTTGAAGACATATTGCGATTTGAAAATTAAATAAACTATCACGTGAGAAATGTTTCAGAAACCTCGCATCAACAGAGCAACGGTGAAAATAGTAATAATAATAATAATAATGATATTAATGAGCTAACCGAACATTGTATACATATATTGGCAAATGAAACTGTCTTTTCCTATTTTGTTCTCTTTGAGTAACGAGTTTAACTGTAAAGATCATCTTCATCATCATTAAATAAGCCACCTTGATCCCCACTTCCACCTTGGCCATCTGATTGGCCACCTTGTGGTCCACCTCTTCCGCCTGGTTGTTGCCCTGGAAACCTTTATAACAAGACAAGTAAACAGACCAAGTCAGATGATATGCACACTAGAGAGTAACCACGTGCAATACATATGAAATAAAATAAGATAATAGCATGATATAAATAGAAACATACCTGAATCCACCACCAAGACCTCTACTTTGTTGCAGAGTTTGTGCAAACATTTCATATTTCCTAATATCATTATCACTGACTGATCTTCTTGCGAATCTCATTGCTTCTTCAAAATGATCCTTTCTTATTTCTGGAACCGCATCTTCATCCTCAAAATCCTTCAATCACAAAGAAAAACACAGTTACAACGTGTGCTGTTCGGTCCTAATGTCAGGTAGTATCTAGTGGTCTAATGGTGACTGAAGATCGCTGTCAATTTAATGCATTCTGTTGTCATTAGATCAATTACCATGTCTGCATCTGGATTTCCTTCCCTTTCTCGTTCTTTTTTTATATCGCTCTCAATACTTTCGCGAATAGCAAGCTTGCATGCCTGTAAAGATGAGAGAGAGAGAAGGTATTTCGTCAATTTCAAGAGACGTTGCTACAAACATAAGAACGAAGCTCTTTTTGGAATGTTCTGCGAACTTTCTCTGATCATTCATTAGAAGATAGGCCTCCTTCAATGATCAGCTATCATTGTACAGAATCTTTCTTTTGCATCAATCTTCTTCACAGTACACGATTAGAAACACGAACTGTGCTTGTTTGAGATGCAATACCAAATAATACGAGAGAGAAACGAAATCTTCTCAGTAAGTAAATTAAAGTAATGGTTACCCTTTGGCAGATTTCTGTCAAATCAGCACCACTGAAACCGTGTGTAACTTTTGATAAGTAAGCCAAGTCAACGTCCTATTTCAAATAAAATAAATAAATACAAGACTACACATCACAAAGCATTACATGTAATATAATTATGGGATAACTGCAACAAGCAGTTTACCTTGGCGATGGGTGACTTTCGTAAAGATGCATGCAGGATGGATAAACGAGACTAAAAAAAAATAACCACAGTTTTTGAAGCCACTCATGGAGAACAAAGATGAAAAATCAAATAGCTTAAAATATGATAATAGCTAAATAGCTTACTGGTTCATCTGGCAAAGGAATGTAAATAAGTTGATCAAGTCGTCCTGGTCTCAATATTGCCGAGTCAATGATATCAGGCCTGTGAAATTAGACAACAAACAGCATTAATTAATGAAATAAAATTTATATTTGTATACGAGTATACTTAATATGATTCGTATCAAGTTTCAAGATATGATTTTTGAAAAAGTATGAAACCTGTTAGTTGCACCGATGATGAAAACATTTTTCTTTGCTCCCATACCATCCATTTCAGTTAAGATCTGATTGATGACACGATCAGCTGCGCCACCTCCGTCTCCGGCACTTCCTCCTCTTGATTTTGCAATTGAATCCAATTCATCAAAGAACAACACACACGGGGCTGCCATACGAGCCTACAAATCAACATAGGGGAATCAGTGCGTGATCAATGTCGTGCTATTGAATGTGATTGTTATATCCTTGAATGTTCTGGTAACTTTCTCTGATCATTCATTCATTATTATTGAATGACCAGCTATCATTGTGCAGAAGATTTATTTGGCATCAGATATCGACACAGAACGATTAGCACTGCAAACTGCGTTCGTTCCTAGATGCACATGGTAATCATAATCAATGATGAATACTGAATAAAATGATAAAATCGTGCAACGAACCTTGTCAAATACATCACGAACATTGGCTTCAGATTCTCCAAACCACATGGTTAATAACTCAGGTCCTTTTATAGAAATGAAATTGGCTTGACATTCGTTTGCAATGGCTTTTGCAAGCAGAGTTTTACCACAACCAGGTGGACCATAAAACAGAACTCCTTTCGATGGTGTCATGCCAAACTTTAAGAACTTTTCGGGATGTTCCACTGGATATTGCACCAACTCTTGCAATTCACGTTTCACGCTTTGTAAGCCACCAATGTCATCCCATGTAACTGTTGGTACTTCAACTATTGTTTCCCTCAATGCAGACGGATTTGTAGCTCCCATTGCATACTAAAATAGAACAACGTCTACATTTTCAAACATAGCCAATGTAAAGGCTTTAAGAAGCAGTGTCTAAAAGATTCGCTCAAACAACTCTCTCTTCAGTACATATGCCTTTAAATTCTTGCAAGAGGCAAGCACGCATGAAAAGATTACCAAATATCTGTTGATTATAGCATATGACGTAAAAGAAATATGTAACAAAGAAAATATTAAACATACTCTGAAATCATCCATTGTAACCGCCAATGAATTCAAAACTTCAGCATCGATAGTTTCGTCTTCTAAATCAATGAGATCCATCTTCTCTCTGATTTGTTGAAGAGCGGCTTCTGAGCACAGGGATGCCATATCTGATCCAACATACCCGTGAGTCTCTGCGGCAATCTGTTCAAGATCAACTTCGTCATCAAGTTTCATATTTTTTGTGTGGATTTGAAGGATTTCCAATCGGCCAGTAGCGTCGGGTATTCCAATGTCAACTTCACGATCGAAGCGACCAAATCTTCTCAAAGCTGGGTCAATGCTATTGGGCCTGTTGGTAGCAGCCATTATGATCACGTGAGATCGCTGCTTTAATCCATCCATCAATGTCAGCAATTGTGAAACAATTCTACGCTCAACTTCTCCATGCGTCTATTGAGAGTAAAACATCAATAAACGACGATACACTCTATATAAAGTACAACGCTATATGTGATACAAGAAAATAAAATGAACCTTTTCTCTCTTTGGTGCAATTGCATCAAGTTCGTCAATGAAGATGATTGCAGGAGAATTCTTCTCAGCCTCTTCAAAAGCTGCAAATCAAAACAAAAATAAAATTACTTATACCACGATATACATAGCTAAGTATAGCATTAATACATAGAGCACGAGGAAAAATCTAATCGTGACTTGATCAGACAAACCTTTTCTCAAGTTGCTTTCAGATTCTCCAGCCAACTTGCTCATGATCTCTGGGCCTATAATGATAATTTCCGTCTTCAGATGACACTAATTGCTTTGTGTTATTTTCTCTTGTCATATTCAATAATTTGATGATGCACAGATGACAAAGTTATCTTTATCTCTAATAATTCAATCTCACCATTGATTAAGAAGAAGAATGCCCCAGTTTCATTGGCCACAGCTCGGGCAATCAGAGTTTTGCCTGTACCGGGTGGGCCATATAGAAGAATTCCCCTTGGTGGCTATGATGGACAAAT
Organism: Sanderia malayensis; assembly: GCA_013076295.1. Classification (NCBI taxonomy): domain Eukaryota; kingdom Metazoa; phylum Cnidaria; class Scyphozoa; order Semaeostomeae; family Pelagiidae; genus Sanderia; species Sanderia malayensis. The sequence continues at coordinate 2,596,056 of RQOL01000618.1, read as the reverse complement.
AAACAGCTTATCATCAATATTCAAATAGCGAAAATCAGCTTAGATCTTCAATAATGATTCTTGATTCGGTTGTTACCTTGATTCCAAGAGCCTTGAAAAGTTGCGGATGTCTAAGGGGCAATTCAACCATCTACAAGGTGAAATCATCAGTCAAGATTAAAACAAATAAAAGCAATCATCTTTGACTAATAAAATAAAGTATAACAAAGTCGTAAGAAGTATGATAATAAAGATTAAATACCTCCTTAATTTGTGCCAATTGCTTTCTGCACCCACCAACATCATCATATCCAACTTCATTGAGGGCTTCCTCTTCATCCTAATACACAACATTTGTCATGTTAACACACAAGCAATATATTATAAACTAGACAAAACCTTGGTCCTATAGGTTTCCATTGCATGGAGGTTACATTATATAATATATATCTCACTATATATTATATTATACCTCTCTCTTGATTGGTTCTCCTTCACAATGAATAACAGTATCCGGGGCAACAATGCAATAAGGAGAGGGATCAGTTTCAACCACTTTGAATTCAACTGCTCTCATTCCACCTCTCACCAAAAATATATCACCTAATCATGACAAAAAACAACTTTATACTAACAAGTGTAAAATTGGTGATGTTAACAAAAACTATGGGGAGCCTCGTGGAGCTATGGAGAGCCTTTTGGAGCTATAGAGAGGCTGATGGAGAGCCTGATGTAGCACTGGAGAGCCAGATAGAGCTTATAAACGTATCAATAGCTAGATAAATTTATCTTATCATAACATTTAACTACCTTTACAGACTGGCCTGTATGCTTCAAGAAAATACGGCTTCAAATAGACATCAAACAAGCTCCTGGTGAAAAACATTCCATGTAAAAAAGTTGTAATGAAGAAATAAGAAAAAGTAAAACCAACTTGGTATTAAATTATAAAAGAATGGTGATAGTTACCCTGTCAATCCTTCAACAGTATCATCAATTGGCAAAACATGAATTCTCTTTCCATATTTGACATCTGGGCATGCCTGTACACTAATTAATGTAGAATGTAAAATTAAACTATATTTTGTATTTGGTGGTTAAATTAAGAAGGTTTTATCTGAGATTAAGAATCTGATTTTGCACCTCACTATATCTCCAAGTCTCACACGTAAATTTTGTCGAACAACCTTGTTTATTTTAACCTTTTCATTTGCACAAGTATCGTCAGATAGCACAATGCAAACCTAAAAATATAAAAAGTGGCATGAAATTAATAGGTATTTTGCTGCATAATTTGATGCGAAAAGGATATTATTACATTTTACAAAAACTCACAGTTTCCTTTCTTCTTTTTCCCTTCAGTAACACAGTGTCTCCTCTAAACAGTTGCAATTCATCCATTTTGGCCTTTAAAAGAAAATAAATTGAGTCTAGTTACAAAAGTAAACCTTTGCAATTACAATCCTATCCAAATACAAAAGTCATTACATAATGTTAAGTAAAATGGGTGTGGCTAAATGTTAGTGTAGTTAGTGTACCAATAACTGGGAATTAGACTGTTAGCGAATTCTTTCACAAAACGAAACAGTTGCTTATCCAATTTGCGTTTCAATCAAGCCTTCCTTACCTGAGACATTGTAACAACTGAGTTATCATCGTTAACAGCATCTTCTACCATTAGTCGGTTTGGTTTCGCTTTCTGTCTTAAAATGGCGGTTGCCAGCTCATCCCTAAAAATAAAAAGATTTCATACCAACATTGGTCCAGTTCGTACATCAAAAAGCTTCCGTTCATACAAAGTTCAGCGTTGAAGCTAAAGCGGCGTGGCCTATAATATCTGTACAGGTTTTATACATGCTAAATTAACTCTCTCGTGAAGTCGAAGAAAGAATATTAAACAAAAACAAGTGTAGAGTTTATATAGCAAATACTTACTGTTGGCTTGCCATATTTTCAAGTTTAGAGGTGTAACTTTCAAGTGAAAAGTCTTCAACTGCTTATCGGTCAATGTCTCACAAAGAAAAAGATGAAGAAAGAGAATTTCCAGAAATCCAAAATGCTGACTCGTGTTGCGCTTGCGCTTGAAACCATTACGTCATTATATAGTCTCGTTTTCATGCCCTTTAACTTCCCCCCACCTCTTAGAACATCATGTTGAGTTTAAAACAATAATAATATTCTTTTTTGAAAGTGATTTTAAAGGTGAAAAATGGATCAGTCTCCAGAAGAAAGCAGTGATCTAGAAGGTTCTATTGAAGCAGCAGACATAAAACCTTTGCATGAAAATATTGATGAAACTAAAATATCTGATCATATTGAAATAAAAGATGAAGATAACAAAGAAGATAGTGCAGTTGAAATGGAAGATAAACATGAAGAGAAATCAAAAGAAAAAGCAGCACCTATCAATTGCATGGAAAAAATTGTACGATTTTCAATAACACATTGGTTTAATCGTGTAACTCTTGTTGTGAATTTGAAAATTTGTTGATGTTTTTTCTTTGTTATATAGATAATATTCATTGATATTTCTTGGGAAATGTCAAACATTTCTTTAACATCAGTGAGGTGAGAATTTTGCCATTAGAATCGTTTTTACATGCAAAATTCATCTGAAAACATGTTAGGGTGATCCAATTTTGTCTTAAGGCAGGAGACATTTTTGCAATACATCAAAGGAAGTTTGGAAATGTTTCTTTCAACAAAGAATGCAGTCAACCCTTTGCACGAATACGCTTTAGCATTGGTACAAAATGACAGTGTTTTCTGGGTAAGATGACACTTTTGGTGTTATTTTCCCTTCAAGAAAACAGTTGGATTCCTATTTGTTAATGTTGATGAAATATATTTTAGTGCCATGAGTTTACAAACCAACTTGACACTATCCAAGATATTATCGAAGGACTTGAACCAACTGACACGCCAAAAAATAACGATGAACAAGATATATTCTGTATCCTTTCTCATCCTACTTTATTTGATTTCAACACATCATATGCACAGATATAAATAGTTGTGAGAACATAACTTTGAAATGATACTTAACAATTTACAGATTTTGATAGCATTATTCAATTGATGTAAGTTGGTGTCGTAATTACCATAAATTCTCATTTCAGCTGTCAGAAGCAGAAATTTATTAAGCCCCCCTCTCTACTTAGCTCTCCCTTCCTGTAAGCAGGCCCCTTAAAAGTGAATGATAATAATAAGACTCCCGGGGCTTAAAAGAAAAGAGAAGTTCTTGGGCACTCCCCCTAACATAATGAGCTGGTTTACCCTAATCAAAGTGCCAATAATACTCTCGTATTTACTCTCCATTCTGGCTTTCACCCCTGTCAGAATCTTTTTTTAGAAGGAAGACAGTAATCAGTAGATGTCGATGTTACAGTATAGCCATCATCAGATGTATTGCAGTGAATTTTGAATTGTGTATTGATACTGATTATTAGTGGTTGATTTCCTTTTAGAAAAGACCATTGCCAATTGCCAGAAGTTGGTGATCATCTTCTCACCCCACCATACGTCATTCGCTGCATTCTCATCTTCGGAAGATCACATTGTACTCCTCAAATATCTTTAGAACAAAAAGCAGTAAGTGGATTGAATTTCTTATTGAATTAACTTTGCTCTGACACTTACGTGATGACGATTGTGGCTTCTTTTTCTCGCAGATATTTAAGCAATTCAAGGATTCTCCATTTTTCTTCATTGACATTCTCTACCTGCATGATTCTCCAACACAAGACAATAAAGCACAGGTATATGCTTTTAAACGTTTTCTCCATTCATTGGAAAAAAGATCTAATGCACACAATGTACAGGATTTCATTGTTGAGATTTGAAACTAATTTTACCAATACCTGTTTAATTCTGCAGGAAATATACCAATTCTTCTGTGACCTGGATAAAGATGAAACAGGATATGTTTTAGAAGTGTCAAACAGTGTTCAAAGATTATATGATAATATGGCAAAGTTAATATGCCATCCGTTACAAAGATCTCCACAAACTGAAGCATTTTATGATCTCATACCTCTGGAAGACCCTAACTCAGTGAACAAAATATAAAATTTCAAGTTCACACCACTTTGAGTACTGTTGTATAAAATTAGTTGTTATTTTAAATGAATAAAAAATGTTATAAAGTGTTGTAGCTTATCTGTTATGCATGTAAATGAATACCTAGTTTAGCGTTTTTTATTATTGTGCATATTTAACGTATACATGTCTAAAGAGAGGCTTGGCTGAATGAGGGATTCTTCTTCTCGATCAATAAGATTTGTAGATCCATGACATTTGTACCAGTAAGACCCGTCATCATAAGATTCTCACCATTGTTAAATTTGGTAAAGAAATCATTTGATCCATTATTTGCAAGGAATCTTTCAATATCAATTTTCTCCTTGTTTGCTTTGATAATCAGATCATCTGTGAAAAATGCACCTGCAGCCGTACAAGGTCCATCTTGTCCATCCGTACCAACAGACAGGAGACAAAATGAAGTAGCAGCTTGTGAACACCCGGGCAACTTCATTGATTTTTCCAATGAATCATAATAAAATGCTGTTGCCAGGGCTAATTCTTGGTTCCTCCCACCTTTTCCACTGCCTTTGACATTCACTGTTGTTTCTCCAGCACTTATTATGCAAATTTTCCCTTGACTCTGCATGATTGTCCATGCTTCTTGAAGTAGCCTCTCATCAAAACATCCAGAATTGCTTGGTCTTACACCATGAATCATCCAGCACAACAGACTTGCGTATGCTTTGGCAACATCATCAACGTCTCCATCAAGCTTCGTTGATAATGTAACAGGTTGAAAACCGTAGCTTTTTGCAACAGTTTCGCATTCATTAACAGCTATTTCATTATTACCAATGATCAGATTCTGCACTTTATGAAAATTTTCCACATCTTCTTTGCCATGAACCTGTCCTTCTGTAGCTGATTTCACTTCCAAAAACTCTAACACCGACTTGGGAACTCTATCCTTAATTGAATACTTGTTAAGTATCTCAATGCAGTCGGCATATGCTGATTGATCGGGAAAAGTTGGTGCTGATGATATCAAATCAATCGGATCACCAACAATATCAGAAAGAATCAATGATACAATATGCTCGCTCTGTGCTAGCTTTGCTAGCTTGCCACCTTTCAGTCTGGACAACTTCTTTCTAATTGTGTTTAGATCTTGAATGTTTGATCCTTGTGATGTTAGAGCCTTTATTGTTTTGAGTTTATCGCTTAACGTGATCTCTTTTACTGGTGCAGGAAGAAGAGCAGACCCACCTCCAGAAATGAGAACCAAAAGAATATCTTCTTTATTCAGGCCTTGTACAACTTCTTCAATTTCAAGTGCATTCTTCTCTGCTGCGGCGTCTGGTAAATTATTCTTCGCTCCTTCTCTTATCTCAATTCTGCTTCCAGGACTAAGCAACATATTTCTCGCCTCGGGAAATGGGCTTTTCAGCAGAGAATTTTGCAAGTTGAATGGTATACTTATAACTCCATGCTTGATGTGATCATTCAAAATATCTTCAACTGCTTTCGCCATACCAAGAACAGCCTTTCCAAAGCCAATAATTTGGACATTTCTGTTAAGATCGTATTTTGTATTGTTAATTTGTAATGTATTGCCCTTTACCTGCAGTGTTCGCCTCGCCAAATTAACTGGAAGTACAGCAAGCAGGCCCTTGTTGTAAATCTCCGTCGCCAATTGCTTCAGAGACATGCTTTGATTGAAATAAATATCCTTGCAATCTTGTTTTTGGCCTTTCACCTTGTCTTGGCAATCCAAGATGCTTGTGGTCTGCTGCGCAGCGGAATACTCCTGCGCAGTAGCCTATGTAAGGCACTGCGCATGCACACCCACCTTTACGGCCTCTAACCCAAGCCCAAGCCCTAACCCTAACCCCAACCCTAACTGATACACCATACACTGCCAGTAGTATTGCGTAATGCATGCTCCTGCGCAGTAGTCTATGTAAGGCACTGCGCATGCACACCCACCTTTAGGGCATCTAACCCTAGCCCTAACCCTAACCCTAACCCTAACCCTAACCCTAACCCTAACCCTAAGCCTAAACCTAACCCTAACCCTAAACCATACTTGATACACCATACACTGCAAGTAGTATTACGTCATGCAAACTCCTGCGCAGTAGTCTATGTAAGGCACTGCGCATGCACACCCACTTTTAGGGCATCTAACCCTAGCCCAAGCCCTTACCCTAACCCTAACCCTAACTAATTACATCATACACTGTCAGTGGTATTACGTCATGCAAGCTCCTGCGTAGCTGCCAATCTATTGCACTGCGCATACACGTCCACCGTTAGAAGATTTAAATTACAAATTGATAAAAACACAAAGTAGATGTTCTCACCAGGTTTTGAACCAGGGTCTCGAGTTTAGTGTAGAGGTAAGTTACCGATAGTCTACAGCACCACTTCCTAGCAGAAGAGAATAGTACAAGGTCAAAGGAATCAACGCACCAGACATATGGTCATCCTTCACCCGTTGATATTAGTCATCTACCGTTACGCTCTACATGCATACGTCATGCCACATTTGAAATTGGCCGGTACAGCAAATCATTTGGTTATCGAATTAAAGTGTGCGCTTGACATACGACAGAAGCAGGCTAACATCTCACCCCTTGAACTACTTCACTCTTCGGTGAATGTTTAGTCGCAACTTAACAAGAATTTAGAATACTTTTAAGATCACATGAGAGATCCATTGCATAGAGCTCCAGTAGCCATAAATGGAGAAACTTCTCTCTCAATTGACATTGGTTTGGGATGTACTGTGCCTGAAAATACAGAAACTGTTGCACACATGAAGCTTTTGTCTACACCTCCTTTTCCTTTCCATGTGTTTTTGCAGGCAATCATTTCAAAACATATCTTTTTAATCAATTGCTAGATCCTTTAGTCCTGACTAGTGGTTTTACATGACAGCAGCATTCATTTTAACAATGTTAACAGCTAGTTGTATTGTATTGAACTCTAAACTTTACCCAATAGCCAATGCCTCCGTCATTAAGGATACGTCACAAACGCTCCTGCGCAATAACAAGAACAAAGCCATCTGCTTGAAACGAAAACACATTTTTAGGGAAAGCAAACATATACATGCTATAATAAAAACTCATAAGAATACAAATACTAAATGATTGATTCATATGAAAATAAAAACTGTCCTCTGGGCAGATATTCTATACTTCAAGTTTAAAAATAAGAAACATGATAACGAGAGCCAACAAAATGAAGTAAAACGAAAGGACTAAACAGACGGAGCATAAAAGATAAATGCAAGTATGTAAAAATAACTAAGTGTATCTTTCAGCCCAGTAAAACTATTGTTTAGTTGTTGCTCCTGCATTCAACGTCTCTCCAGCTGCAAGAGAACACGTAGCTGCGGTGGAACTAGTAGTGGTTGATGTGGAGGCGATATTGACGATGTGGGGCACACTTGTCATTGGAGCATTCGATTGGTTGATATAAAACACCGTTGAATATGAGGCCGCAGGGGCAGTTGTTGCTGTTGTTGTGTTTGCTATATTTGGTAAAACAAGAAGCCTCGAATGAGTTGGCAATATGGTCATGACAGGATTCTGGTAAATCACTTGTTCCGCCCTGCTTGTTGCTGGTAATATAGGGCTGAAAACATTTGCTGTTTGTTTTGTTGCTGCGTTTGATTTTGATGAGCAACCGACTGCTTTCTTACCGGCTTTCGATTTCTTACCGGACATGGACAGAGCTGCAGAGCCAGGCTTGTATATTGTCACGTTCTGAACCGGAATATTAACGGGTAGTTCCGGGATGCGGGCACTCGAATACGCGACCTGGTTCACAAGAATATTGGAAACATGACCTCTACTGTCGGCTTGCGATTTGAAAACTTTACTTGATGATGAAGCTTGAATTGAATTGCCAACCTTTGCTGCACCTTTATCGCCATCCACCACTGCCTCCTTTGGAAACCTTGCTGCGTTATATAACCGTGTAGGCGAGGTTATAATTGGTGCTGAAGTTCGGGATGACTTTCCAGAAGATGATGTAGCTTTAGCTGTCATTTGCTTTCCAAGTTCATTCAGTGAAATTGCATCGCGTGAAATTTTAGCAAGCGCGGGCATTGCGGCTTTCGCCATAATCTTCTGATTAAAAATCTCCTTGCGTTGACTTGATTTTACAATTTCGATTTTTGCGGGTGATTTTGAACTGATCAACTTTGACACAGAATGTGCATTGGGAATTCTTTTAACATCTGGCTGATTGGTTTCCGAATAACCTTGTTCTGATTTCAGCATCTTAGGCTGTGAATTCGATGGCGCAAGATCAAAATACTTTTGATGAGTTGAAATATTCTTCGGTGATGAATGATTTGTTTTGGAAAATGGCGAATTTGTCCCAATTGCGCCATTTGTCCCCATTGCGTTTGGAACAAAAGCCAGCTTTGATGAATCCATGGAGTCATTGGAGCCAGACCCAATTGGTCTGTCAATGGGTAGATCTGCCAACTCTTCTTGGGACGAAATCGAGGCTGTTTCAGTAGAGAAGCTTTCTGACATCCGTGAAGACGAATCGTGTAGGCTTGTATCGGTTTTATTAATTGTTGCCTTTGCTAGATTGGAATATTGCTGCCAAAAAGGCTGCTCTGAAGAGATAGTCACCGGGAAATTCGAATTTATAATATCTTGTGGTTCTTCTCTTCTTTGCCATGTCACAATGTTGTCTGGCTGAGAATCGTGGTTAAAATGCCGATCATTGAATCTTAGTAGATCACGTGTTGCATCACGAAATCCATGATTGGCTTGATACATTTCATTCATAGATGCATTGCGTAGTTGTGAAGTATGCATGAGAACCTCATTTCTGTTGTCTTTACTGTTTATTCGTTCAGCAGGGCTACGAGAAGGCCAGTTAGGTGGACATGGTTCTGAGGACTGATACATGGAATACGTGTGCTCACCTGCGCAGAATGGCTGCTGTCTTTGCTGCGCAACCCATGTTGAATCGTAATCACTAATCATTGATGAATCGGGTGGGTATGAATATCTTGGGAAGTATGGCTTCGTACGCTCTTGTATCAAATCATTTGACAACTGACCAAGAGGAGACGAGCTTCGCTTAATCTTTTTCTTTTGTTTCTTCCGTTTGCTTTCAGACGTCATGGGTGACACGCTGTCGTTATTACTGAGCATGCGTGGTGGCACCAAAGCCACTGGCTTCTGTTTCCTATCTTCATAATTTTGTTTTTTCTTCTTGATTGAAGTCGTGTTTGGTGATTCATTGTCAACAGCTTTCCTTTTTGCATCAGTCGATTCAGACATCGTCTCCAGAGCCATCACTTGTTCTTCAACTCCTTTGTATTTATGCAAAAGGTTTTTCCGATGATTCAGTGAAACAATAATTGCACTGCAAAGCCTGCTGGGAAGGTTGGCGTCATTCAATTGCTCCTGAAAGAAAACAAAAGAAACCATGAAACATTTCTAGCAACTCTTCTTTATATCGTAGTAATGTTTCAGATGACTGCATGAAGGACTCACCATGCTGTGAATAGCATCAACATCGTTATAATTCTGCAATGCATCAAAAGTCAACTGCTGCTTTCGTCTTTCACTCTAAAAACGAAATAAATGAACATTAATGTATCCAACTAGAGTCAACCTATCAGTAACACATAAAGAATAAATTAACATGCCATTTGATCAATAAATGCATAAAATTGATGCTTATGTTTGCTGAGTTCGACTAAATATTCTTACCGTTGTTTTGTGCTTGTTTTCAAGAATGCACACTTGTTTTTCCATGCTACCAAGTTGGGCCTTCAGCTGCTGATATCTTGCAGATAAAATTCTTGACTTGCTCAGCACATCATCGGGTGTCCTCATCGCAATAGCAACCTGTTATTGTGAATAAAAATACAATATGAACAACTTCGCATTTCGTTGATTTAAGACATAAAACTGATTCGTCAAAGATCAAATGAAAATTGAATACACTCATTAAGAGAATAATATCAAATGACCTCTTCAATTCGTTTCGTAAAGAATTCCAATCCATTCTTAAGTTGATCTTTCACCTATAAAAACACAGAAAAAACATATTAACTGGCTAATCAATGATATAATCCTGATCAATCATGTGGTCATAATAATCATACCTCGAACTCTGTCTCGATAACTTGTTTCTGTAAAATCCTCTTCCTGGCCTAAAAAATAAAGTTGCCATAAAATAAGCAGCCACACTAAACAAAACAATAAAAACTAATTAACGAGAATAGTAGATGATTTAAGTTGAGTTTGTACCAATTCAAATTCGATCATTGATTTGACTTTATCAGCATAAGCTTTACTGTTCATTTTCCTTATGAATTTCATATATTTTGACTTCATCAAAGCTAGAAGTGAAGTAATTATATGATAAACATTTTACAATAAAAAGGAAAAGAAGAAATGCAGACAGAAGAAGTTTTTCTTAAATTACATACAAAAATGATGATCAAGATCTCTGCTAATTTTCGATTCATCCAACTTCTTTTTCTCAAAAGATTTTCCATCATTAGATTCACTCTTTTTCTTCACAGGTCTTCCACGACTTTTTTTCACCGTTGTCAAATTATCTTTCAATATTTCCTTTATTCGCTTTTGCTTCTCATATTTCTCGATTATTTTCTTTTTCAATTTGCCTTGCTGTTAGATTAGACGAAAAAACGCGAAGCACAAGTTAAACAATAAAACTTTCAAAAGTTCACAAATCGAGCTGGTATAATAAGAGATAAAAAACGGAGAAAACAAACCAGATTTTGTTGTTTCTTTCCTTTGATGAGTTTCTTTCTTTGTTTGATATTTTCAGCTCTTTTTCTTTCTTCCTTATCATGGGCTTCTTTCTCTGCATGTTCTTTCTTACTAGCTTGTAATGTCGACACCAAAACTTGCCACTGATGCCTTGTCGTTGCACCAAGATACAATGCATCAAGATTATCTTCTAATTTTTCAGCATCATCTTGCCCATCGACATTACTCCCAAACATACTACTGTTATTCGACTCTGAACATATCGATCGCTCGTCGTCATCCAGTGGTATACCTTCCTACAATCAAAACGAGACTGCCTTAAAACGAGGCTCATATCGCAGGAAGCATAAAAATACAATGTTAACTCTTTTGGATAAACCACGGAGAGATGTCTTCATACCTTCTTCTTCTTGAGAATGGAGAAATACTTTTCCAGCTGAAAAGGAAATGAAGCCAATAATATAAGAAAGAAAAACGTTAGTTTCATTGTTCGATAACTTCACCCGTGCTTCTAGCTTACTGGTATATGATTCATAGATCTTGCAATTGATTGAAAAAACCCGAATCATATGAACAGCTGTAATTACAAAGATTCTTACCCTTGTTCGGTCGACGACATGAAGATAATAAGATACTCCTTTGCCTGTCCATGAAACTGAGGCTGCCTGATTACGAGGCTTGATCTCAGTTACACGCATCATCGCACCAAGTTCTTGAAATATAACACAATGGTGAGAAAAGAGTTTGATAAAGCATTTTCAATGGTAGCAGAATGAAAAGAGGGTTAAGACAAGGCAAAATAAAAAGATCGCAACCTGAAAGATTTCTACTGTTGAACTTAAAGTAAATTGGACAATATTCTCTCGATGATACAACTTTTGCTCCTAAAAAAGAAAAAAATGACAATGCAAAATAGTCATAAATAATAAGCAATTAACCAAAGACGAAAAAAGATATGACGTCATCTCTAAGCACACAGCCTACCTTCTTTTAATCCTTGAAATCTTATCTTAAGCTGGTGATTTACTTTTGGTCCAAATGCAAAATTATTCACAAAAACCACGCTGAAAACAAGTTGAATAACATCTCAAGTCGTTAACAAGAAATTGACAAGAGATTAAGTGAACAATGCAAAACACATTATATTGACTAAAGTGATTACCTTGTATCTATTATTCGTTTCCTGACGTCTTCTGCTAGGAAATCACCCTTTTCAAGCTAATCAAACCAAAAACACAAAATCAATGATTGAATCGCTGCAATCAAGTGATTAATCAGGCCATAAGTTAAAGCTTAAAATAGCTCGAGATGGCTCGAAATCACTATACCATGAAAGGAGAGTACGTCTTGCCAAACCAAGCCATCCATTTCTTGAATTCTTTTTCTAATGAGCAGGCATACTGAGCTGGGATGTCTGCTTTTTCAATTCCATAGCATTCCTTACATATCACAGAACCAGCAACTTGCAAAACAACTTGACCAACACCTGATTGAAGTAAGCAGAAACAAACTTACTGGAAGCAATTCATAAAATATTGTTCCATATGATACTTCATTCAATTAAATTGATAATGCCTTATCGTGAAAATAGGATGGAGAATGGAGCTTGTATGGCATTGCCAAGATCGCCCTTTGGTCTTCAGTGAACCTATCCTGTAATATAATAGCAAAACTAACCACTTCCTAGGTCAATAAACTTGTCAGCTGGTCCCATATGGACTTCCTCTACCATCTGAGCCACCATGTCAAAAGATGTTTCACCATAAACCTGCAGAATAATTCAACATATATCATACATCTATCAAACATTAAACAATAAAAGTACTAAAGACATAAGAAACAGGTTTGATGCTTGAAATGATGTTTAGTTTACCTCAGGAGAAAATGGCTCATAATTATTCAGTTTATCTGGATCAGAAACAGCATGATTATAGCAAACATTGATGATATGTCTTAACAGCTGACGACCTGGTCTTTTGAACATCTTTGGCGGTGGAGCACGTCCTTTCCACTAAAACAAAATGATCAATATTATTCTTCTCTCACTCAAATAGTTTCCACTACGTGTAGAGCTGATCAATTAATCAGTGGATGGTTAGCATACCAGTTGAAGAATACCATCAATTGCCTTGTTGTATCTGCTACAAAGGTGTGTCATACTTTCAAAACTATCAAAACAAGAAAATAGGATTAGCTGCTTGCTTATTCAAAAACATCTGGCACCTCAATGCAAATGTGAAGAAGTGTGATCATGGACTTTATCTAAAGAAGACATTAGGGACTTTCTGTCGTAAAATCCTTGACAAATTGCTAGAAGGGATCTTGGAAATCTTAGGAATCCTTACACTAGAATTTCATGCATTTTAATTTCAAGAAATCTCTGTCAATACCTTCAAGATCAGTAAAGATCTTTGGGATTTCGAATCCCAAAACAAAATACAGTTCTCTCACCTTTCAGGATCATAATCCTTCAAGATAACATTTTGAAAAGCAGATGACAGCTCTGGAAAGTCTTCGCATACCCATCTGAGAAGATGAAAATAAAAATGTTTCGTGCATGCGTGCCATGTCAAGATGATTAATAATCATAAGACCTTTCATCGAACTTAATGAGCCACGTAAAACAAGGAGGAAGATCTTCTGTGATGCATCATAACATGAACCATATTCTTTACCTTATAGTTTCAGTTATCTCTGCTGCCTCATCTCGCGTATTCTGAAATTAATATGAAGAATATGGCAATACTAATCACGAATTAAATTACAAATGTTCCAAACAATAATACTCGAAGAGTACCAAGGGCCTAAACCAAGCAGTCAGCTGTTTAACAACATTCCAGCTAGCATACCGTTATAATTAGTGGCCATTTATAGTAGATAGGATCCGATCCAGCAGGACTATGAAGCTTTAACTCTTTAACCATACTTGTAGCTTAACATTCAACAATTTAAAGCTAATTTAATATTTCATTTAACAGGCTTTGTTAATATTCATTTTCTTTCTCTTGTGTTTTCGTCCCTCATTCCATACCGCGCGAAGCTGCCTTTGTCAGTCAGAACTTGGCCCAAAGAGGGTAATAAAAAACTGCGGACTATTAACCAGAACACAAAGTAAACAAAATCTTAATAGAAAGTCAAGTTGAATTCTGGTCCGACTTTTACCTTCCTTTAAGTTCTGGGTTTTCCCATTGGCTGACTGTTTTATGTGATAGAGCACTGCAGCCTCCGAGGTTTTAGGCTGCGGCTTAGAATCTAAAGCCGACGAAGTAGAAACTGGGGGCCAGGAGCATAAAGCCACTAATACTTCCTAAATTGATCCATGCAGTCTAAGATGTCGATCTCATTACTTGGTCAGAGAATTCGAGGCGATTGGCTTGGAATATTTACATGTTCATTCATTATCTGTTGCTGGACATTTGCATTGTATTCATCTGTATTTACAATTATCTTTCCACATACGAGCAAGCAAAGCTTTTTACTTCCAGGTAAAACCCTTTCCGATTAGGCCATCATCTCACCATTCTGCTACGTCCCCCCAGCCAGTTTCAGCTGCTTTTATTCCAGGTCCATCCAAAGATTTTACTTAATCTCTGTTTGTCTACAATTTAGTCTATGTCGGAATAGCCCTGCTTACAATTATCTCAATGTTGCAAGCAATAGTGACGAACCCTGGAAAACTTCTTGATATCAGCAATGCAGGTAAATCAACATTTTTTCTCATCTCATGCAGCTACTGCATCTGCAATTAGCAACTGCAATCACAACTTTAAAAATATTGTTCATATACGAATTGGTTTTATTCAGAAATTCTTGGCTGGTATTACTGTGAAAAATGCCAAAGATATCGACCACCAAGATCACATCACTGCTCACGATGTTCACAATGTGTCAGGAAAATGGATCACCACTGCCCTTGGTAAATGGATTCATGTATATATTAGCATTAATAAAATATTCATACCAAATACCTGTGTTACGAATCTGTATTTTTCTTAGGATAAATAATTGTATTGGCGAAGACAACTGCAAACATTTCACTCGTTTTGTTTTCTATGCTGCAATAATGAGTTGGTTTTCATTGACATTATGTGTTTCGTATTTCATGAACTGGCTTTCAATATGCACGAGTTGTCAACAGGTATACAATGCAAATGCAGCAACCATGTACTACTCCACAAGACGTATTATTAAATTGGAGACAGTTACAACTGTGACTCCATTTTATTTTTCTAGGACTCTGACATAAAGATTGAGGTTGGATGTCTCACGTTCATCTCTTTGACATTTGCAATATTCACATCCTTTATGTTTGTCGACCAAATAATCAAAATTATATCAGTAAGTTTAGTTTTTTTGTTCCATACTCTGTCGTGTCTTCTCTGCTTATCACAAACTTCGTTGACATCTTAATTAATCGTCTCTTGAAGAATGTTACAGCATTGGAACTGATGAAAGATAAATCACTGATCAGACGAAGGTACAAATATCTTCACACATTGACGTAGTTATCACACCTGCCTCTCCTCCACGCAGAGCCTCGTCTTCATAAATATTTCCCAACTTGATTCATTGCGTATGTTTTCTTTTACAGTTTGAACAATCCACGAAAAGCATCATGGTATACGTTGCTCTCGAGAACATTTGGTTCATCAAACTTCATCACGTGGTTTCTCCCATTTATATCTACTCCAATCAGACCATCTTATGAATACGATACATATTCATACGAAGACTGTGTTTAAGACTCATTTCCATTCATAAATATATCGCTGCCTTTTTACTTCAAATGCAAACACTTATACATATTTATATATACATTTAAGGATAAAAATTATTCGTAGTATTCTTCTCCGCGTCCCATCTGTCCTTAAAATTGCTCAAGTGGTTTACAAACAGATGTGCATGTCCAAGTATCAATCCCTCAAACTTATGAAATATTCATAAAAAACATTAGCCCGTTTGATTAGTAAAGAATATGACATGAATATGACATCTCACATTGCCTAAATGAAAATTCGTCTCAAATCACTTGGTGACGTAATAGTATTACACTGTGGACACAACTTCTTGGCACCCTGAAAAACCGAAAGAATAAAGTAAAGAAGAACACAAAGTAGGAAGAAGATTATCAAAGGAGAATTGATATCATATCATAATTAATTTCTCTATCACTTACCAATGTTCTCATCCAGCATTCTTCGCAATAAACATGCCAACAAACGATTGACACCAAAGGCGTATTAAATCCTTCCTGTTTACATTAAGAAAATTGACAATAATAATATATATCGAAGTATAAATGAAAGAGCTGAGGATGAATAGTTCGTAAGCTGGTCATACCATGCATATGAGACATTTCAGCTTCTCTTTCTGCAACTCATCAGCCTATTGAAGTAACATGATAATAAAAATTGACTTTGTTCATGCTTGAAAACGCAGTTGAAGATTAAAAACCTTCCGAAATTTCCATACCATATTTGCGAGTTTTTGCTCCAAATCTTTTATAGTTGCTTCCTGGTTTCCATTACCACTGGAAACAAAGTAAATAACGCACAATTAATAAGCTAATGATGATACTTCGCTCTGACAGATTTCAAGCCATTAAACAAACTATAAAAGGCGAGAAGATTACCAGTCGCTTTGTAAAGATTCCTTTCCTTCAATTTCATGTCCTTGGCTTGAACAATTTCCTGTAATAACAATGTAAAAAGTTTAGAGAAATAACGACAAGAGCGCTGACAAATTAAAACGCAATAAAAATGTAAAAAAGTACCATTTTCATCACTCCATCGGCTTCTCGAGTGTTCTTTCGAATTAGAAGAGCCTTGGTCCCTAAAAACAAAACAGAATAGATAATCGAAATGGCCTCTCAGCAAACAAACATCAACAAAGAATGGATAAAAAGATCCTAGTGTGTCTTTGCTTACATTGAAATGGCTGCTCTTATACAATCCCTTGCGTCATCCTCTAATTGAATATCTGTACTGCATGGTATAACATCCTTTTCCGTGTATCTTACTAAAGTTAAGGTTAATTGATTCCTTTTGAAAGAAAGTTCCAGATGTTTCAGACCACAACGTTGAGACAAATATGAACAACTACTGGCAAAAAGGATACTGCGGCAATCCATATTGAATCTGTGAATCCCCATCGATATCCAGTTCTTCGTCTTCATTTGTCATCTGAACTTTAACTGCATCCCCTTCACATGCTGATATGAAGATCAATAAAGCTTGCATCAACACGCATAATCAAATTAGCAAATCAACCCACTAAATCAAACATGAAAGTGGAAATATTTTACTTACAAACTAATCCTCCTTCAAGTAAACTTGTTGCGCGAATTCTTGTCTGACCAGCCCACGTATATTCTTCAATAGATTCTTCCTCACTAACAGCAATTTCATCAGTTTCCCCACATACCTTCTATGGAGTAAGAAAAGAGAATTTAACTCAATGTCAAACTGATAAATGTACTTTGCTATGTCAAATTAGTACTACGTAGAAACAAGTCAAAAAATCTTTAAATATTTCTTGAAAAAATAGCCATGGATAAAGATATACCTTGTTTAAGCATCTATTTATGTGATGAGTTAATTCATCTTCATCTCCGGCAACTGGTGCATCACAAACAGGGCAATTAATCATACGATAATCCGAAGAACTTTCTTCTAATCGCACAATTTGAGGTGCAGTAGCAAGAAGAAACTTTGCTATCAAAATAAAAAAATGTGCAGAAGTTCAGTGAATACTTTAATAAGCACAAGAAATATTTTCTTATACTGGCTGCTGTTGGCTAAATTAAGCCCTTGCAACCTCATGCAAACTCCTGCAAGCTTGCTTATGCTCTTACAAGCACATGCAGGCTCATAAAAGTTTCTCCAAGCTGTTGCAAGCTCATACAAATTTCTGCAAGCTCATTAAAGCTCTTGCAAGCTCGTGCAAGTTCATTGAAGCGCTTACAAGCTCATTAAAGCTCTTGCAAGCTCATTAAAGTTCTTACAAGCTCTTGCAAGCTCATGAAAGCTCTTGCAAGCTCATCAAAGGTCCTGTAAGCTCACGAAAGCTTGCAAACTTCTACAAGCTCGTACAAGCTCACTTAAGTTCCTTCCAGCAAATACAATCTTATTGACATACCATGCCTTAATAATCTTGACTTTTTGATGTTGAGAAATTCCTGAAAATCAAAAAATGTCTTAATTAATGTTCTATCATTGCAATTGCTTTTACAACTGTATAAACATGTACTTTAATTTGAAAACTTTCTTTAAACTGATGATGTTAATTTTTTTATGACTCAATTAAATTGCAGACAAAGATTAGAACTACCAATAAGATGGTAAATACATTATTTAATATTATCTAAACCTCTTCTCTCTTTTTTGAGTTCTCGGCACTAGTTTGCTTTTCATTATCATGTTCTGAATTATCTTTGCTATTTCCTTGAGTTTTTCCCTACAAAAACATCATAATAACAGAAACTATAAGTACAAACAACAAAGTGGAAGAAAAATCGGCCTTCTTACAAACGACAAATGTTATCAATCACAGCCATAGCAAATAAACTAACTTTTTTAGAATTCAACCTCTTCAGCCATTTTACAGAGCTATAATAATAATGAACAAGACCATTAGTACAGGAAGATCCTCAAACATTGAAAATGTCACTACACTTAACAGGAAAAGTCAATGCTTAACAAAAACATGATGTTAAAAAGGTATTTTATACCTTTTTGAAGATGGGTCATTTAAATCATTGAGTAGTTTGATTTCTCTTTCATAATGCTCATATATTTCTCCTGGCCTTAGTGTTATGCCACAAACTGGACAAACTGAACTTACAGTGACTGATCGTCTCTTTCCTGCAGAACAAATGCTTCATTGATAACCAAAGCAACCAAAAGTCAATAACATAATCAATAAACAAAAATATCCAGCTTACTTTTACTGGGTATTCTTCCAACTTGTGATTTCTCACTTTCTTTAAATTTAGTTACAGTATTGCTGCATTTGCAGTCTTTATCAGTTGCATTCTCTTTATTGTTTTCAAGGCATTCAGAAAGTGATGCTGGCATTTTATTACCATCTGCACATTCTAATGCAGAATCTAATGCACTCTTAATGTCACTGGCATGGCATTGAATTGCAATATGATTATGAAGCAATCCGTCATGTTTTGATCCAGCTATGTCTCCATCCATCCATGCAATGCAGACACAAGTACGTAGGTTTAGCCTCTATTCGTTACATCACTGTCTTTATCAATTGCATTCACTTGCCATACGAGATCAACTAACAATGAATTAGCATATAGTTAAGTATTTCAATGAAAACAACCTCTAACTAATGTACTTAACTCCTCTCTTTGGTGCACACTTAATCAGAAATATGCTTGGAGGCCTAGCGTTGCAATCTACTCAATAAGCTGCAGTTAATCGCAAGCAATAAATGATATTATCATCCAAATATTAAAAGAAATGCCTTACATGGACTTGCGACGTGTTGTCAGCAACTGTTATGTGCCTAATCCTGTGTGATTATTAAATGTAGCATGGATTATTGATCTGGCATAACGTTCACGTTACTTACTCCATTTCATAACATTGCATTCATTTGTTTTCTCCATCATTCCGCAAGCAACAGCAACAACAACAATTTTGAAGATAACAATCGCAACAACAACAACTTTCTAACAGTACAATGTAAATCATATAAACTACTTTAATTACTTCAAATTCTTAATTCTTACAATAAATAAAAATAAAAAGTAATAAAATTTATTTTAATTAGGTACAGCAATAATAAGAGTATTCCCATGGCTAACTGCCAAAGAGTCTACTTTCATGATGTCTTTGTTTGCGAATCTTACGAGGCCTGGGACGGGAGATGCTTCCTCTGAACCTCGTCCCAGTCTTCCTCTCTTTCCTTTGCCCCAAGTGTATACATCACCATCTTAAACAAAAAAATAATCCTAAATATTTAATAAGACCGCTACAGGCAACACAAGGTAAACATAGTGTTTATCCTCTAATAATCGATCAGCACTCAGTGACAACAGATAATGATCTTACCTTCAGTGACAGCCACACTGAATGTATCGCCACAACCAACTGATGTAACAATCTTGTCTTCAAGAGCAAGAACTTTTTGCGGTGTTAACACGTTGTCTTCTCTTTGATATCCGAGTTGGTTGAATGTATTGGAACCAACTGTGTATATTACACCATCATCTGAAAATTATCTATAATATATTAGATGAATGTCATCTTACGAAAATGTTTTCACATGATAATTAACGACACCGATTTACCTGTTAACAATGCCGTGTGCGATGTTCCAGTTCGAATCATTTTGATTGGCTCGTTGCACAAAGGAGGAGTTGTGATTGGTAGAAGAGAATGTGCCTCGCCATCTTGCACGTGATTCCATAAAGCAAGCTTATTGGCCCTTTAGATGAATAGATTCCACCAATTAAAGACTTGATAACTCGTATTATGATATAAAGGCATTTAGTTTGTAAGATTCGATATTAAAAGTAAATTAATACTTGTTATTTCCACAAGCAAGAACTGATTTTTGGTTGGTCAATATGAAAGAACAATCGCTTCCACATTTGACGCCATTCGCAGAGCAATTGCTTTCCAATGGAACTTTGGTTGGAACAAGTTTGCTTTCAGTATTTCCACATCCTAATCGTCCTGCAAAGAAAATCATCTGACACTTAACCCCCTGGAAATAGGTAAACAAACATTGTTAACCAAATGTCTGAGTGTATTTACAAAGGAGGTAACGCATTGATACGATAAAACAAAAATGATTCAGAAAACACATTATTACAAACATGAGATAATTAAAATGTTATCAGAAATGAAATGAATAAATACCACTATCTCCTCGTCCCCATGAGAATACATCTCCTCGATCTAAAAATAAATATAAAGCAAATTTCTTTCATTCATCTACCTTCTGTAATCTATATAATGCATAGATCAATTAGGTATGACGTATGACTGTAGCTTGTATAGTCTTGCTTGACCATGTAGATTCTAGTATGACTTTAGACTCTCGTGCATAAAAGCGTTGTGCAAATAAGAATGATATCAATAAAGGTGAAAGCAACATAGCTGATAAACGAACCACACCTGTAATGACCATAACATGAGCCGAGCCACAAGATAGGTGGACAACTGTATAACCAAGTAAAGCTTCGACAATTTTAGCTTTTGCAACATCAACATATCCTCCGTGGCCTAAACAGCCGTGGGTACCACTTCCGAATGTCAAAAGCATTCCTCTGTCTACAAAATAGCAAACCAAAGGGGTGTTGTCTATTACATTTCTTTAAGAAAACAACAGTAATATATAATGCGAAGCTATTGCGTAATAGCATTACCTGTTAGTACGGCAGCAAAGAGATCTCCACATGAAACTTGCGTAATTGTTACACCAGAAAGACCTTCTAAGAACCTTGGAGTTAACGAACTTTCCGGTCCTTTGTTTCCGTCCATGAAGGATTCAATACTTGTCAATGTTTCTGAACTAACTTGGCTCTAGAAGACAAAACCAGAAACCATCAATTCTCCTTCATTAACCCTTCAGCCAAACAAACAAATCGATGTACAATTACGGAACCTGTTGACATAGAATAAGCATAAAAGAGCGGTAAGTAAATGGTGTACCTCCCAAGATAATACTCTTCCGTTAGTTGTTAATGCAAGTTTAAGAGTGCGGCCTGCTGCCACAGTTTTTATATTCTGTTCACTTCGTGGTAATGCCAGTAATGCAGGTGACTTGACACCACTTCCCCAAAAGTAAATGGCCGAAGAATTTGATAATTCATTATTCGCTCCTGTATCTGAAATGAAAAATATTATCATCATAACCATATCACTTCCTTACTGTATATAAAAACCTTTTATCAAACCTTTTATCATTTATTTATCAAATAGAATTGAGATTAGGTCTTACCCAAAACAGAAGAGCTGAGTCGTGTATTTCCAGAGACTGAAGATGAACTTGATAACGTCATCGGTGATCTTGGTATGCTGACGTTATCAGATGACCCAGTCCTCTTTCCTTTTGGCGGTAAAGCAGCAGAAAGTCCTCCAGTTGGCTTTGGCACGCTTGGATAACAAAATATCAACTTTAATCAACGCAATACCTAGCGAAACAATTGACTTAGAAATAATTAAGAACAGTTATGAATTCTTTGGAGCATGCGTGGATTTGCATCAGTTTGTGACTAAGTATGTCGAGAAATATAAGTAACTGGGTTAAGATAAATAGAAGAAAGGATGCAGATGTTATTATATACATACATTTTATAAGGAACTCTGCCAATATCCGTTGAAAGGTCAAGTAATGAGTTGATAACAACAGGCTGAGCCATAATTTGATTTACGTTTGGTCTTCTGTTTGGTTCTAAGCGCAGTAAACTGTCGATGAGTAGCTTGAGTTCTTGGCTGTAATGTTCCGAGATTGGGGCGTACTGTCCTCTCATGATCTTACAAACTATCGCACTTATATTCTAGAAAAACGATATAACATGACGTCATTCGATGCAAGATATGCTTCGATGATATATGACGTCATGCACTTTTGTCTTGAGAAAGAGGTTGAATAAGTGCATTAGGTAGAAAAAGTTATGATAATTACATCAGCATCAAATGGGCGTTTGAGTGTTGCCAACTCATAAAGAATGCAGCCAAGAGCCCAGACATCGCTCTTTTGGTTATATCTATCATATCTGTCAAGGATTGGATTATTAACTGGATTTTTAAGTGATTGGAATATGAGAATAGGTTAGAAAAAGATACGGATGATTTTGACAAAGTTCTGGAGACAAGTAATAAGGCGATCCAACAAGCTACAAAACAAAACATCAAAATTAATGTTTTCGACTAATTTCTTTATCGTACCTGCAAAGATTTTATGCAAAAAAGTGAATTTTCATAACTGATTCTTTGGAATTGGAAACACTTACCGTACTGGCATTTGTTTTAGTCATCACTTTGCTGATACCAAAATCGCCAATCTTCAAAACTCTTTGATTTTTACTGAGAAAAATATTATGGGTCTTCAAATCCCTGTGCAAAATATTCTGTAAATGGATGTGGTGAATTGCCAGCAGTATTTGAGAGAATTTCTTCAGTATTTCCTGGCAAAATACCACAAAAAATCATCAGTATTAGACATGAAATAATAGCATTGCTTAGGATTTTTAATATGATAATCACTGCTTGACGAACCTCTTCATCAAGAAGCAAATTCTGTGATAGTCTTTGTTGCAGGTAATCATACACAGTGCCACCTTGAAGATACAACATCAAATTCAGTTATTAATGGTTAAATGCATGCAGATAACAACTGAGTTTGCTTGCTCAATCAGTTTAGGGCTCCTACCGGGTGCATACTCCATCACAATCATGAGAGATTTCTCGGCTGTAAAGCTGTCATAATATCCAATGATATTTGGATGATGTAACATCTTCAAAACATTGATCTCATTTTTGGATGCAATTCTATCCTCGGTTGTGAGATCATCCATCGGAATCTCCTTCACAATCACAAGTCGATAATCGTTTATCAATCGACACAAATGTACAATCCTGAGATAAAAAATAAAAAAAATGAAAATTTTTCACTTTTTTATTATAAATTGTTTTATTACTATTTTTAATTATTAATATTCTTCAACAATAAGCTACTAAATAGACAGAAAATATGCCATACCCAAATGCACCACGACCAACAGTTTTAATTTTGTCGTACTTTTCCATTCTTTTCAAAGTGGATACTTTTGATTGAGTAAATTTCAAGCTAATTCAGCTTTATAACAATTCTTCGGCATTTTTTTATCTTTCATTTATTTATCTTTCCATAAATAAATTTCACATAAATTGTTCATTACATGACAGACATAACTGGCTAAAAGAAAAAATAAAATTGGATAACTGCTGACATCTTTGTGGGAATTAATAAGACAAATATCTACGTTAAATAGGATAACCGTTTATAGATTAAAACACGATTTCTTTACCCCTGCTGTGCTGTAGTTTTTCAGTGGGGCTTGATTGTCCAAAACAGTAACGTTGTTGTTGTAGGCCTAGGCCTAACTGCGCCTGCCTGCACTGCAGAGTTCGATGCTCCGCAAAGGACTTCACTTGAAATGAAACCAAAAGTTGTCTCTTATTACCTTCCTTCCGTTGATTACCTAATTTGTCCACTTCTGGGACTTTGAGCAAGGAAATGTGGCAAGGGCAGTGGAAATTCGGATAAAAATATCTGCAAGATGGTGGAAGAAGAAAGAAAATTGAAAATACTTTGCTTTGGCGATTCACTCACAGAAGGTTGGTACATGAATGGCCGACGATTTCACCCTTATTCAACAAAACTTCAACAAATTTTTTTGCAAAAGAACAAGAACATGAAAGTTGAGATCATAAGCAAAGGAATAAGTGGAGAATGTGTTTATCCTGAGATGATTAATAGACTGCCGAAGGTCTTAGGAAATTCAGATTTTGGCCTAGTTATTATTTTGGGTGGCACCAACGATCTTGCTTGTTTATCAAAAGCAAAGTCGATTGATTTGTTTCAACAAATCAAAAATCTCCATGAAGTTGCTCATGCCTGCGGAGCTAAAACATGTGCAATGACAATACCGCAAACATCTTTTGATATGCTGCCTTTGTATGAACGCACGATGAATTATAGAGAAGAAATTAACAACAAAATTAGAGAATTTGCTATTCACAATAAAGATACTGTTGCTCTTTGTGATATTTCTATAAAACTACCAATGTTTGGAATAAATAATTCAGATTTACAAAAATATTGGGATGATGATTTGCATTTTACTCCACTAGGATATGATAAAATGGCAGAGTTGATATATGAATCAATTGATGGATTTTATTAATTCAAATTTAACCATCTTCCAGACTGCAGAGTATGGCATGTGCACACCGGAGATATTTTTCTCCAAAAGCAACTGCACACCAGCCAGATTAGGGTGTGGCAAGTTATGTGGGTGGAGCAGGGCGTGGCCCCGTACAATTTATCCCAGTGATTATTCAGAAGATAAAATAATCGTTAAATTGTTTATATTACGTTTCATTAAAATAATGCTTTTCAAAATCATTATTAGTCCAGGCCCCAACAAGAAAGATTTCACGTAGAATATAGAGTTAGATAGTGGACATAATAGTGTCTCCGTGAATGCGAATGCGATTCGTATGCGAATGCGACATTGAGTTGAATGCGAGTGCGATATTGAGTTCGCATACTCTAAGAGAATGCGAATACATAGGTACTCGCATGATAGAAAGTCTGATCGAGACACGACTCGATGAAGTAATTTTGTCCAGTGCATCACGCTGTAATGCGAGTGTCTCGTTTGATTGACACTTGAAACAATGGGTGGGAGGAGATGGGTGGAGTTAATAAAGAACATGTTACAAACCAGATGCGTCGATGACATCTGGTTGTGCTTTGAATGGGGGGTCGTACCATTTGATGTATTCCTAACGTATGGCATGGGCTACCTCTGAATTGAAATCAATGATCTAAAAATGGTAGCCAAAAATGTTCTTCAGTGAAAAATTTACTCCACTGCCCCTTTGCTCAAATCTTTGCTTTTAGCCCCCCTTGTTAATTTTTGGGACTACATCCCTGGTCATGATACAAATGTATCAATAAAGCCAGGAAAATTAAGTGCTATTAAAAATAACTGATAAATTGAAATCAAATTAAATAAAAATGATTTGATTTTGTTCCACGCGATATTCTCAGCATGCAAAAATATTCCAGGCCTGTTGAAGGAATCTCTGTCCAGGGTATAATTATTATTCTCAATGTTTCATAGTGAAATTGAAGCCAGCGACGTTTACTAAGAATTCTGACCGTAAATGCGTGCTTTTAATTTTCCTTGCTTTACTGATGCATTTGTATCATGATACGAATTGTACAAAAACAGGTCTTGTCCGAGAATTAAGATCATTATCGGTTACTTTTCGACTCTTGTTGAGGCATACTGGAATGATCAAATGGTATGACCCCCCATTCAAAGCACAGCCAGATTGTAATTAACGTATCTGGTTTGTAACATGTTCTTTATTAACTCCACCCATCACCTCCCACCCATTGTTTCAAGTGTCAATCAAACGAGACACTCGCATTACAGCGTGATGCACTGGACAAAATTACTTCATCGAGTCGTGTCTCGATCAGACTTTCTATCATGCGAGTACCTATGTATTCGCATTCTCTTAGAGTATGCGAACTCAATATCGCACTCGCATTCAACTCAATGTCGCATTCGCATACGAATCGCATTCGCATTCACGGAGACACTATTATGTCCACTATCTAACTCTATAGTAGAACGCACGCCGAAGTTACGCTGTACTTTCGTATATGTACGCCAGAAATCGTATATTTTGTATATGTATTCTTATTTTGGTACCGAGCAAATTTTATTATATGTACGGCACGCCGACTTGAGCTGAGAGCAAGTCTCGGTAGTGCATGGATGCACCCTCCTTCAGAAAGGATTTTTTTCTGTGCACACCAGCAATCGAATTTTTTGTGCAACCGCACCAGATTTTGTTCGTGACACCGGAGATTCGTCGAAAATGCATACTTGCAGTCCGGACCATCTTTATATTAATTACTATGCGTCGTGTATTATTTTATTTTGTCTACATTTAGTGTTTATCAATAAACATTTTGTATGATCATGAAAGGGTGTTTTCTTTTTTTATTGTTCACAAGCTTTCGGTCCTTTTCCAGTGTATTTTGAGCATATTAATTCAAGTAAATTGTTCAGCGCTTTCTTTTGAAGGCCTTTACTTTCCTGAAAAACACAGTTGATCTCGATTAACAAAGCCGAAACAAAAGAACTGAATTTCTACTTCCTTGTTACATTATGATGTCATCAGAAGGGCCAAGTTCTCGGAAATAACTTCCATCGTGATTCGAAACTAAAACAGCCGAAGTTACTAAAGTTACTACTATAGATCATTTCAACCAGGCTATGAAGTTCAAATTACATACAAGTTAAAAATATGGCTGAAAATCCAAAAAACATAAGTGGTGAAGTTGCAGTGCCAATCCCTGCGGAAAATCTTTTTAATGATAATAAAACATGGTTTAAAATCGACTTTGCTTCAAAATCCTTCTGTGTTTTGAGATGGATGTTAAGACTTCTTTCAATGTGGCATCCAAAAAAAGCTTGTTTTGGAGAGAGAGTCGTGTATCCAGTTATTGTCAACATCTTATTCCTGATCATGCTGGCTGCAGACGTTGCAATGGTATACAGACATATCAAAAGTCATAAAACATCTATCGACATTTATGTGTTTTTAGCAGTTGATCTTGGAACATATTTTAGTCACGTTTGTGGAATTTGGTTCTTAAAACGACGAGACATTGAAGAAAATATAACAGAAATGACAGTTGAAAAAGATTGTTCTATTCGCTTCAAACAAGACATGAAGAAGTTGAATTATTTTATAATCATCTCATTCATATTCCTCGTTTTACTTGTTTTGATGTTTTTCAACACAAATGTTTGGCTAAAAGGCAGGTTTCAATGTTCCTCTGTGTTTCATATTCAATATGAAATATTTAACATCATAGTCTGTCTTCTTAACTACCCGACAAATATATATGGAGTAGGTGCAACATTATCAATATCGTGGGTCATGTTTTTATTTCAATCCGCAAGTAGAATAAAACTCTTGCAACGTAGCAAAGTTTATTTGGAATGGAAGGGAACAGGAGAAGATGCAATCTTTGATCATTATATCAACTATTCGACCAATATTTATAAATCTTGCAGTGACCTTAAATACTGGTTCGTAGTGCATAACGTCATTTTGATAATTGCCCTACCGCTATTCGTCTATACAATCATCCACACGTTTAAAAGTTTGAGCGTGGATAGCATTGACAAATCGCTTTTGCTTTGCTACTTAGTATACACGTTCGCTATTTGGATATCTCCTCTTGTATTTGCGGAGTGGCTTCAAATTCACGAGCAAGAGTTTAACGATGAAATCAATAATTTCTGCAGAGGCTATATATTGATAAAGCTTGCAGATGCAGACAGTGATCAATATAGATATATCTCAATGTTTCAGTTTACATCACGGGCTGAAGTTAACAAATTTCTTTCTTATTTAAGAGGAAGGAAATCAGGCTTTCTCGTTGGTGGATATAACTTTCAGTTCAAGTTATCAATGCTGTCATTTTTCATTGGTCTCATTGCATTTGCGAGCAAAGTTGTTCAAGATTGAATGTACCATTCATAGCAACATGCCTGAAAGTATTGATATTAACAAATGGATTCAAGTATGAATAAGAGACTTACATCATTGATTGTTATCCATGGAATGAACGTGTGCGGCGGCTTCAAGGCAGCAGTCTTCAGTACCATCTTTAAGAGATGTCACAACATAATATATAATAAATAAAATATATAATATATAATAAAATAACCATGTCACAACAACAGCCCAACAATTAGATTGCATAAAACCAAGCATCAAATTCAGCAAACAAACGCAAATACCTCGTGTTGTAACTTATTTCCAAGTGGACCGTCAATGCAAGACTTTATTTGACCATAGTCAAAACCTTGTTCCTTGGCACACTATTAACCAAATACATTTTATTATTAGCACAGAAAAATAACAGTAACACATGTGTGGATATGACATTAAGTAATAACACTCAAAATATTCTAGTGTTAATTGTCAGTGCTTGAATGGCAGGACTCTGACGATAACAGTATATTGCATACTGATAAGTTAACCTTTCAAAACACTTTGTTATTATTATTATTATTATTAATATACTATATTCCTAACTTACAATTACAGCATTTTCAGGAGTAGCTTTCCTCTTCTGCAAGCAGTAAATGTATGGCATCCATTTAACTATACTTCCAAGTTCAGATATAGCACAAATCTGCAAAGCAATCATCAATTTTTCTAGTTTTTATAGCAGGAAATAAATTCATTCTATGAGTCAGCTTTGCATATCCAAATAATAGAGACAAAATCACTTTAATATTGTTACTTACCTCAATTAGATTTCCAAGACACTCTTGCTTCCCATGTTGACATTTGAAAACCCACTGATCACTTTTCTTTGTCTCCTAAAAACAGAAAACAAAGACAATGGATAATTAAGAACTATACAATGGACAGCAGAACGAACAGAAACGTACAACTCCAATACTACATTTAACAGCAAGTTTACTCCTTCTTTTACCTCTACATTACCAGATGGTATGAGCGACAGATTAAATATTCCAGAATCGTAGAGCTTTTCATATGTTGGAAATAATTGTTGCAATATAAAATCTTCTGAATCAGGACAAAAGGATTCATAATAAACTTTCACAAAAACTTTTGAAGTTGTGTTTGTTCCCAATGTTCCGTTTTTGACGAGTCCATAGTCTTTCTGTTTAACCAGACAATCCTCAAATACCTAGAATAAAAACATATTACAACTATTAAAGAATTAATTTTGTTAGAAACAATACCAAGCTAGAAGCAGAAGCATGCATATAAAATAGAACTTCGTCAAGAAATAAGATTGGCCTAGCCCTTTTAAACAAAAAAAGTCATCATACCCCACAGCTGATAGCTTTTTCCTGACTTTGACAGACATTTTGTAGATCCTTGCATCTAGTACTATACCCTACTGTCTTTGTTTCGTTTAAATATTGAATAAGATAGAGAATAACAGCAGAAAGAATCACAAGACATAATACCAGCTGCAGTGAAAAGCGCGCCATCTTTAATGCGAATGAGGAAGTATCTTTTGTTTTGGTCTCACTTTGAAGACGAGACAGTTCCTTGAATTACGTCATGCGTGCTCGTGCGCAACAGCCTATAAATGGCACTGCGCATGGACGCCCACCTTTACGGCCTCTAACCCTAACCCTAACCCTAACCCTAACCCTAACGGATACACCATACACTGCTAGTAGTAATACGTAATGCATGCTCCTGCGCAGTAGCCTATATATGGCACTGCGCATGCACGCCCACCTTTACGGCCTCTAGCTCTAGCCCTAACCCTAACCCTAACCTTAACTCTAACTCTAACTGATACACCATGCACTGCCAGTAGTGTTACGTAATGCATGCTCCTGCGCAGTAGCCTATGTATGGCACTGCGCACATACGCCCACCTTTAGGGAATTCTAACCCTAACCCTAACCCTAACCCTAAGCCCTACTTGATAGACCAGACACTGTCAGTACCATTACGTCATGCAAGCTCCTGCGTAGTTGCCAATCTAGGGCACTGCGCATACACGTCCACCTCTAGAAAATTTAAATTACAAATTGATCAAAACACAAAGTAAATGTTCCCACCAGGTTTTGAACCCGTGGTCTTGAGCGTAGTGTGCAGGTAAGTTACCGTTAGTCCACAGCACCACCTCCTAGCAGAAGAGAATAACACAAGGTCAAAGGAATCAACGCACCACACATATAGTCATTCTTCACCCGTTGATATTAGTCATCTACCGTTAGTTACGCTTTACATCCAAGCGCCATGCCACATTTGAAATTGATCGGCACAGCAAATCATTCGGTTATCAAATTAATATGTGCTCTTGACATACGACAGAAGCAAGCTAACATCTCACCCCTTGAACTACTTCACTGTTCGGTGAATGTTTAGTCGCACTTTAACAAGAAAAATAACGCTTTCTTGCTTGCAAGCTTTTGCTTACACCCATCTCCATATTTTTTGCAGGCACTCGTTTCAAAACATGTCTTTTTAATCAATTGCTAGATGCTTCAGTCCCGACTATTGGTTTTAAATCACAGCAGCACTCATTTCAACAACGTTAACAGCTAGTGATAAGTTGATAAAACATACACAGATGTCGAGAGAAATCAAGTTAGAAAATATCACATTCACATATAATTAAATATATCTACATTTAAAAACTCTATATGGCCATTAATTAATTATACAAAATTTACAATAGTTTAATCCTTACTCTAACAGACATTATATGTACACATTAATAAATGATTGCATGCACTCTAAGATCTATATAAATATATTTTAGTTTGATGTCTACAGCACTGCCATCAAAATAAGCTTACATATTTCCTATTTCTTTGACAATTCCTCACGAAAAAATTCCAATTTTGAAAGCAGCACCCTAGACAACACATGTGCGTTAAAACTTTATAATGATGAAAGCATATAAATAATTCGATAGAAATTAAGAGCCCCATAAATCTTCTTCTATATATTCTAAGCGTATGAGCGTGCTAAGCATGTTTCTGTAAAACCATTGTTGTGTGATTGGCTCTATCTCCCCCCTTTTCAATAATAGATTATTTTGACTATTGCGTTGATTGGTCGTTCTCTTGATAAACCTCAGTGAGTTTCTGCAGGACCATTCTACAATAGTAAAGTCTTTCGGATATCTCTTCGTTGCAACCTTTTCGAGTTATGGTTGTGAAGTTGATCGACGTGCTCTCCCTCTGTCTATCGATATATGTGATGACGTCACGATGCACACCCCCCGGACTGAGTATAATCTTCGTGTGATCAGATAGAAAATTAACCTGCAAAGTTAACGACAATTATCATATGAATATACCGATGCATACTCACTGCATATTCCTCATTAACAACAATGCATGCAAAACACTGATCAATAACGATGACACTGTGTTCTTTGAACATGGCTACTGCTCTAACCAGCTAACTAGTTACGTAACCAACTAAGTGAGTAAGTGAGTAAGGAACTATGAATGAAAACAATTATATAAGAAAATAGAAAATACGATACGGTAGAGAAAGACACAAGTCCATTGGATACATGTATAAAACACGGCATGACATGACAACATCACAGACGACACAGACAAATCTAGGAAGGGAAACTTGACACAAAATTACAACAGATGAAATAAAACATAGACACTTATTATTGCTTCTATTTCAAATGGAATCAAGAGGAACACAAGCAAAACTGGATATATGGAAGACCTGTATACGAACCTGAAGAGTTCCATTTGATAAGTACATGACCATTGCTTTCTCAGTTCGAAACCACGTGTCAATGATTGGAATTTCAGTGAAGTCGTCAGAACGAGGCCTTTCAACAAGATCACCACCCTTCAAAAAATAACAATAAATTATGACCCAATTCTTTGTATTTATGTCTTTCTTTTTAACTCAAATGTCCCCCGAATGTCTTCGAATAATGCTTCCTTTTTTCTCTTGAATTGTTTTCAACACCAATAAGCGACATTATTAACAAGACTATTCATCATATACAGCATTATAATAAGTCAACTTTATTACTTACCTTCAATAGATGTTTATCCATGTAGTTGCCAAAATAATTCAACAAAGTGACTTTTCGTAGCAGATCGTCAGGAATGTTATTGACGCTGAACCTGAACAAATTTCTATCTTCATCAAAGTATTGCAAGCGCCTATCGAGAAAAAAGACATGTCTTAAGCAATGCTGCTACTATGCATAATTCTCTTGCAAGATCTATTGAAAGAGTAACCCCCGAGGTGGCTTACTCTTTCAATCACTTTGAAGGGGGGTTAACTCAATTGGGTAAGAGCAATTACTTCTTATCAGACGTCATTGCAAGGGTGGTAGCATCATTGAAGCGAATGACCAAACAACCATTGGAAAGTTGTGCACCAAAGCCGTACTTGTTACTGTAGTCAACCCATTTAGTGATCCAGAGGCGATTCGGTTTGCTTGTGCAAACATCCCGCCTTGCCTCATAATGCTCGTCTTCGGAATCTGATGTACCGGTGCTTATTGGATCAGACCGACCGGACGAATTTGGATCCGGCATGGCATCGAGGCAAGACGTCAGTCGATGAAACAGAGGTCGAGGATTGCAGAAGTCGTGAGAGCTTTCATCTGAAAAGACAAAATTCAAACCGTTATAAGATATGACATATGTCTAGCGGTTTGTTGTTACTTATATAACTATTCATGCTGATTATTTTGAAAAACGAAATGCTTTCAAACTTACCGAGACTGTTGGATAACTCATGACCATTAGAATCTTGACTTTCCACACCACTTTCAACATTTTCAAGCTTTTTTCTCAACAAATCAGCCTTCTTTTCATCGGCATTAAAATTCAAATTTGACATGGCATTCCTCAATTGATTCACTCCCCCTCCCACTCCAACCTCATTTCCAGAGTGAGACTTTGATGACGACGAATAACCACCATCTCTAGCAATAACATGCTGATTCCTTCGTGGTGAACTGTTGCGATTATTGCTTCTTGAATACTTGGAATTTGTGTGGTTGAATTTCGGAGGTGTCATACAGCTTACAGCTGGTAGTGACCTTGGGAAGAAGCCCTTCGTGAAAAAACTGTCTTTGAAAAGCGTGTTGAGAGATGGTCGATCTTCGGGCCTTTCGCTCAGTAGTCGTTGTATCAAATTAGCAGCAGGTCGAGACACTCGCGATGGAATTGCGTACTCGTTGTTTCTAATGCGCATGTACGTATCTTTCAAGCAACTTGTTTCAAATGGCGGACGTCCAACAAGCAGAGTATACCTGCAAACAACAACAACAACAATTTAAAACAATTGCTTTGCTAAATGCTTTGCCTCATTCAATGCATTATATTATATTACTATTCACTATGCAGCCATGTCAGCCTGATTTTGTAGATAGATGAGTAGCAAGTCATTCGCTTACATTACGCATCCAATTGCCCAAGTATCAACTTCAAAGCTATGTCCACCTTTACCAAGAACTTCTGGTGCAATATAATTCGGTGTGCCACATACAGACCTGAAAGCAATTAGTTAATCAGTTAATCGCATGTAATCAAAAATCATTGATCGCGAATGATGCAAAAAGTCCCACTTACATTTCTTTTTTATTATCGTCTTGTAGTCGCACAGCTAATCCAAAATCACCGATTCTAATATCCATATCTTCATTGAGAAAAAGATTGCCAAGTTTGATATCTCTGTGTATAATTCTGTTATCATGGATGTTACAAACGCCTTGGATGGTTTGATGAATGTAATAACGGACCTCTGGCTCTGTCAAGGTTCTTCTTTGTTTCAACAATTGCACAAGCGACTAACAAAAGGAACATCATAATTAATTCAAGCGTATCAACTTGATACTTAAATGTGCAGATAAAGTTTACTGGGAATACAACACAATAAATTGAAATATACTCTGTCTCATTTGAACAGCCTGCAAAACATGAAACTGTTCGAATTACAGAGGTTTGTTTTGCAAAGATTTGTTCTTTGGAAATTAGGGGCGGAAAAATTCGGTCAAATTGGACAAAGCTCCGATTACATGATTTCCAGCTATGAAAACATAAGTGTACTTTTAAGTATAGTGTAGCATAAATTGTTGAAATACCTTTCTGCTGCACAATTCCAGCAATATATAAACGTTTTCATCATCTTCAAAATAACCATGAAATGCAACAACATATTTGTGTTTGATACTTTTATGTAGTTCAACTTCATTTGCAATCTGCAATCAAAATCGAATCAGCATGAAACATGACGTCAACAAAGATTTGAGATTTCGCGCGGTCGATCTCGCATTCGTGAAAGGAGCCTCGGTTGGGTGGAAAAGTAAGCGCGCGTTGTTGATTCAACTTGGACAGGTGGCGGAGCGTGAATGCTCAGCAAGCAAGCAATTCAGCTGAAATAAATCGATGAAAAACGCGCTTCGTGTTACCGCGCAACCAGCATTGTTTTCTTGTGGATTTATCATTACAACAATAATAAGCATCTAAAATGCTTTCCTAATATGGTATTGAAGGGTTGTTCTTTTCTCTGACCCATTGTCAGGTGGTTTGACATGACTCATTCGTAAAACACCGCTGATTATAACATGATAATAACATAGAGTCACGTTAATGCTTTATATACGCCGACCCCTCTTTGCTGCACGCGCTTAGAACTGCGTAAATAGTCACTGTAACTGTGTCCTACAAGTCTCGTAATGCTTTCAACGTTAAAAAACAGTCTATGTTCTGTTTTCTTTTTGTCATACAGAACAATCACTTATATTGCCATCATTAGAATTTGACAGAGTTGAGAGATATCATAAACAGAGTTTGACAATCACAAAGATGCAAAGCATAATAAATATAAAAAAATCATTTTGTCACTCTGGTAAACTAATCAGCATATAAACAAGAGAATTGTGGATATAGTTAAGGACAGTGCTTTGATTTGATGTTGACAAAGCAAGGAATGACGACATATAGCTATATGCCATAGAGTAAACGCATGTTTTGTGGTCAATTGTTGTGAATTGAAGAGCAGTCATATCAGTCATATCAATACACAAGCACTATGCATAGTTAATGGCCTCCACATGTTTGCGTCTAGCAAATCCACAGGGTATCAAAGACGCGTTTCAATGATGTAATCATTGTTGAGTAAGCACGTGCTTGTCTGTGTTTGAGGAGATGGTGAAAATGATAATAAAAGCGAATGAGAAAGTTTCATACCTTATCTTTTTGGTGTGGTTTTGCGATTCTGAGTTTTGAAATGGCTTTGCATGCGTATTTCTTGTCCGTTTGCATATCTGTGACTTCGTAACACCGAGCAAACCCACCCTGTAAATAGCAAACAACAACTTTCAGGCTAAACATTTATAAACAACCACATAAACACGTAGCAAATAACTAACTTCAATGGATTGTTAATGTAGTTCAGTGAGTGTATGGCAAATGAAACAAAAATATAACAAAAAGAGAAAGCTATGAATTAATAAAAGGCCTTTTGTTTGTTCCAGAATACGTGAGGCAAAAGCGTGAATAAAACATATTTCATTATGGAGATATGAGTTTGAAGTTATGTTATAATAAATTGATGCTACGCCATTTTACCTTGCCTAACATCCTTCCTCTGAAGAAACGTTTTCCGGTGTTTGGGTCGATAACAACTTGAGGCAATTCGGGTAATATCGGCTGAGTTTTACTGTGGGCTGCATGTTTGGCTTCATGGTGTCTTTCTGTTTTGGCAGAGCAGTATGCAGATAACATCTTCTTCAAATGCAGTTTTTGGAACTGGAATTTCAAATGCAAATCATGAGATAAATCCAACGTTAAATGAACAACTCTCTTTCTCTTGCTCTCTGTATTTCATCAACGCGCAAAGAAACTCTTTTCTTGCAAAAAACGCAGATAAAATTCACAACTTTACTGTTCGGTTGAAGTAATCAAGCATTACTAACTCAGCTTCATTCCTTGGGGGCGTGAAGCTTGTAAAAGAGCAGTAACTACACGGGTGATTTCCATTGGACAATCTATCGAAGGACGCGTGGTTCTAATTGGACAAGTTGACGAAGCACGCATTCGATTGGAAGAGAGCGTTCGTGTGAAAGGAAAAGAACACGCTTCTATGCTGTGCTTTCAATCGTTGATTTGCATCTGAATTTGGAGCTCTCCAGATGTATGAGCATTCATTCATATTCAAAATAATTTTATATACACAAGGGAAGTCAAGATGCAGCATTTAAATTCAAGTCAATCCGTGTATACCAAAAACTCCAGCAACCAGATGATCAAATAATTCAAGCAAAAATATCAAATATTATATGATTATATTGCTTTTCACGTAGAGATACAAAGGAGAGGTCAACTATTGGTATTGGTAATGCCTCATAATCGGGAATCTCGTTCTGAAATTAACCCTTCTTGCCTTACAAAGCTTAAAATGCCAATTGGTATATGTTTTGATTGATAAATTTCAGAAATTTCGATAAATTCATGTTTCAAAACAACTTGATTTATTTCTTAGCTGTTATGCATCCCACAATGTCAGCGCAGAAGTCGCTATCTAAGACGGATGGATCTTGTTTGCTCTGAGTCTTTGAGAAGAGCCCAGGAGGTGTACAGTCTCAGAAGAGGTCGTCTAGACTTCGCCCGAGAGAGGGGCGATGGGTTAAGTAAATATCCAGGCAGCCAAGTGTCCACTATATTGGCTAATGGGCTGGGATAATACATCTTCATAATAACACAGCGTTTACGATGTTCAGTCAGATTTATCACAAAATCCTACCAGTTTGCTAACCATTCGAGCAATAAATTGGTCTGGTTTATTTCAATAACAAACTCTCTGTAATAATCATAATCATAAGCAATTGAAGTATCTACAGTATACATTGTATGGCACGTGTAGGTAAATAGGTATGTAATAATTACCTCTTGATTAGCTTCCCAGCCAAGTGACTTCATCTCGTATTGCCTCTCGATGCTCGACTTTGTCATTATATCAATTCGACAATTCACAAATGCAATAGTCCATGAAACATGTTACGGTTGTGGAGTGTTAAGACAGCGAATGTGTGGTGCATCATTTATCCTTGACAAGTCCTAAATTTCTTCCTGTTGCTTCTACATCTTTGCAATCAACTGAAGATAAATTCACTAAAAAACGTATGCAATATTAACTCCACTTCAACCACCGACCACGAATAACATATGATGGTCTTGTGGACGGTGGAGAACTAATGCGCATGCGCTATATTGAGGTTGCCGAGAGGCAATGAAGCATGAGCAGGTAGCCTGTTGGAATCAGGTCAATGTATTGTTTTAAGACATCAATGTTTGATCTTTTGAACAGCAAAAAGTCTGCATATGGCTTAACGGGTCACGATTATTGCCATGCAAAGCTGCAAATATCTACATCACTAGGCTCCTTGGGTTATGCACATTGCAGACACCGGTCAGCGAGGGTCATCGACAGCCTCATCAACTAAACCTTTCCAGCTTGTAATAGTTTTATCAAACAGCCACAGCCCGGGCAAACCGTGCTGTTGTTAGCTAGAAACAATGCTTTGCAACTGGCGCATTCAACGTAGGCCAGAATCAACATGAATTTTCACGAATAACCTTGCACTAACAGATAGTGGCTTCAGACAATACCCAAAGGTCTCCATCAGGCCTTCACCTGATCACATCAGACTATTCGTAATATCACAATTACCCCTCGAGGTTAAAGGATACCCGTTTATAAAGTCTGTGTGTCTCGTCAGTAGTAATATGACAGCTTTTCAGTGAAGTTGTGGATGTGTGCAAAGGTTAAAACTATTTTCCTCCATCATGGGTCACAAGGCTGCTATCCAACTGCTCAATCATTGTTGTTATATTCATTTATATCATTCTATTCTAATTTATTTACGACTGATTGAAAGACCAGTCATGGAATAATTCACGCGTAACATTGCAATTGCCATCTCTGTTGTTACATTCTGTGACTTATAATCAAAACAACATGTGAATTGAAATAAGTATCAGGGTGTGAATAGATCGAGTTATATATGCTCACATAGTCTAAAATGAGAAGATGGTCTTCGAGATGTAATTGCCACACTCTATCACATCCAATTTCTATCATATTTTGCATCATCAACTTTGCAAGAAAGACCTGAAACATATAATATGCGGCCTGTGTCCAACATACATGCTTTTTTTTATAAGGAACCGTTTATAAGGAACCTACATGTAGAAGGTCAAAAAACTTAAAGAACTTTTACTACTAAAGGCCAAATCACTAAGGAACTTTTTAATTTTGAATACATTTATATTTCCGCACAATTTACAATTAGGAGGCCGGTTCCATTGATTTTCAGTACTTTTACATTATATGAAGCTTCTTCATGCTTTAGCCTGTTATCTTTTCACAACTTTATAGCAAAACATTGAATTTGAATGCTTTTCTTGCGTCTGTACTTATTATGTCCACTAAATGCGAACTTAAAATTAAGGAACTATTAAGGAACTTTTAGAACTACAAAGTGGTCAAAAGAGGTCTCAAAATAAGGAACTTAAAGAACTAGGCCCGAGCTAGGTTCCTTATAAAAAAAAGCGTGTATAATCTTAAACTCTTTACTTTTTTCAGTGAGTCTTACCCTCGTGATCGTCTTTCATTAATCCGTGTCCAATCCAAGTGAAAGCAATACATAGCTAAAGAAACCAAGAAACCTTGATTAAACGAGAGGAAGTCTTTACTTCCAAATATCAAGCAATTGTGAAATGCTTTCATATATTTACAACATTGGTTTGTGGAAAACAATGAAATAGTTTTCAGAAATATCTCTTTAGTTCCCAATTGAAAACAATAATAATGATAGAACAACTTTATGAAAGCAATGCAAAAACTTTCTATTAATTAAATGTTTTTGTCAGGCTTGAGTAATCTCAGTTATTCATTTCATTATACATATCAAAAGTAAATCCAATTTAAATATCATGATGTTGGTAGTAAGATAAAACAAGCTGTAATGAAAGCTTTAAAGATATTGGCTTATTTGTTCCTCGATTATTGTATTAAGCAAAACAAAAGAAACTGCGAGCTGCACGCTCCTTGTTCTGTACCCTACAACACTTTTCAATTCATTCCATTGTTCCATGTTTCATAGTTGTCGCTCATATAACATGCGAACGAGGAAGTTCCTGTGTTCGATCATTTGCCAAGCTCGTGATTTCTTAGAAAAGGGAAATTCCCTTTTATGAGAAATCACATTGAATCACACACATATCGAAAGCCAGATTCAAAGCAAACAACATGGACCCCGGACAAGAAAATATTGCTTACAAATACGAGATAATACCAGCCGGAGTTGCTAATACCATCGAAGGTTTAGAGATCATCTATGCTGGAAGAGAAACTGAAATTGGTAAGCATGCCGGCGGCCTTCAAGATTGCAAGCAACCAGGTACCGAAAATGAGGAAGAAATAGAACAAGTCGCAATCGAAATCGAAAGTGATGAAGAAGAAAGTGAATTGCTTGAAAAAATTGATTTCCAGCCAGTTCCTTGGCAATTCAGAAAGTCAAAACTTCGCTGGATTTTACTACTGACAGGCAACTTCACAAAGACATGTCTGGTCAGGTATCGTTGCTTTAAAGTTTCCGTGTCGGCTTGCATTTCCTTGCTGCTTGTGTTGTATTTGGCTTTCACTTTCGGATGGATAGCAGATTCAACTAGCATACCAACTTTGATAACAGCCGATTCTGGACTGATTTTCACAAAGGCCCATGATGTCATTTGGGAATTAAAATGGCTACTCTCGTATCTCGTTGGCCTATTCTACGTGCGTTCGGGACATTTGGGATGGCTTTTTCGCCAACTTAGACTTCCAAAGTACATTTGGAAGAAATCAAAACGACATGGAATAATCTACGCAATCACAGTTGCTGTTGTGATGGTAATAATACCGATTTTGGCACATGCTGAAAAACTGTACAACCAAGCAGAAAAAGAAAAAAATGGACACCATTTCAGAAAAGAACACTTGATATGTGACATTGTTTACATGGTTTTCAGACTAATAACATTGCCATCCTTTTTTATCGTATGCTGTGTGTTGTACATCATCAAAGTACAAGTTGATGTTCTCGGAATATCGCTGAAGAGAACGTCGGTTGGGCTTGGCGTCCCTAATGCCAAGCGAGAAATTCGCAGTGTTAAGAAGATAATCAGAAAAACAGACACCCGCTTAAAATGGTTCTTGCTTTTGAACTTGGTGTTGATACTCGTAACAGCATTCGTTGGCCTCGTCTCCGTTCTAGAGCAGTTCGAGTTCAAGGTTTCGTACAAAAGTATGAACGAAACTTCGACGGAGGTTGTATCCGAGAAACTGACCATGGTTGAACTTGCTGACACAAACGCTGACACGTACAAAGAAGAGATTGCTCGTCTCTACAAGAGAATGCAAAGTTTGTCGATAAACGTCAAACACCACAAAACAGCAGTGAATGAAAGTGCAAGTGAACCCGATGGTGAAGAGTCACAGCAGGCTCAGCTAGAGAGGAAGATTGCACAGATGCAAACCGATCTCGCAATGCTGACTCTGAAAAGCAGTTTACTCACAAAGAGTAGAAAAATGATGGTGATGCCCATAGCTAACAAAACCACAACTGTGCACAGACAGCAGGGCCCTGGGAAACTGTTGATTCAGCTCTCGAAAGTCAAGGTGCTTTTTACAAGCATAGAAGAGCTTGGTGAAGTGGCAGTTTTGTTTCTGGTGCCCCTGATGCTGCTTGCGTGGCATGAAAGAGCAATTCGACGAATTACTGACGAGATTAGAGATCTCGACGAAGAAGATCAAAGAAGAAACTACTTCTTGATCCGCGACCAAGAAACAAAAGACAAAATTCTAGCTGAGTTGAAGGAAATGCGTGGTGTCAGCATATTTGACCTGCAAGTCAGTTTTTACAAAGCTGCATTACTGGCGGTCACTGCACCATTCATTACAGCTGTCTTGCATGCACTGTTCAAGCAATACAAACTGTACTAAACTGCTACATGTTGTAGATATAGATTTAATCAACAAGAGACAAGATAATATATACGATGTATATCAAAGCTTTACACACTATAAAACCATGTATATAGTTTGTTATGATTTTATGTAAATACTGTAAAAAATTGAATTTTGAAGTTAACGCTAATAGTTTTGTATAGCACCACGGAGTTCTGTTTATATGGCAATCCTTTGAGAAAGCAAAGCTACTGTAAAACTGGTTTACGTTTAAACAATTGTTTCTTTAATCCGAGTCAAGAATACGTTGGACAATGCAAGCAGAGATTCACTTTTGAAATACACAGTGAAAATAATATCATTGCGAGGCTGCCATGTGCATTGTGAGGCAGCCTCGATTCCATCATCCATGACCTCGCCAATGAAACTCAGCACAATAATTTTGAATCTATGACTGGTGGCGACTTTTATCCGATCGTGAATTGTTTTGCTGATCTCAGCACACAACTGTTTACATTGATCATGATCATAATCATAATCATAATTCTCAAGTCGTTCTTTGAAGACTTCTTCAGCGAGATTCTTGATCTCCTCTTCATAATTAAGCTGAGTTATGTTTGCACGACGTTTCTTGTTTGGTGTCTTGTTTGGTATTGTCAGGAATGTTCGATTAGGGTGTTGTTCTACAACTGTGTGCTGTGGCTCGCCCGTTGGAGTCGTGTTCGGTAGTGTCGTGTCCGGTTCAATGTCAGTAGATCCGACAGACATGATGTTTGTCTTGACAACATTGTTCATTGTAAAAGACTTCCTTGATAGCAAATACAGTTTTCCCAGCGTGACAACAGCTCAATTTAAAACCAAGCAGCTCCAGGTAAACTAATTCAAAATTCTGTAACTGATGTTTTTAAATTCCCCAACGTTATGCGAACTTAGCTTGCCTCGATTTCAGTTATCCCAGTAAACACTTGGTAAACACGCTTCCCTTCTTTCGATAGATGCACGTTCTATATCTGTATTGCAAACAACTATTTGATGATGGATAGATTCAATACCAGCATCCAATTCTCTTCTCCTTCTCAACGCAAATAAATACTCAACAGCAAGACGTGTGCGTTCCAGCAATAGCAAAGCATGAAAGTATTCTCTTTAAACCGCACTGAAACTAACGCCTGGATAAGCCTCATTGAATTTGCCTGGAAAGGGCGTGCACAGAATTCTTTCTTTACACATCACAATAATAACTTGATACTCTCAATTTCTACTGTTTTGTATTGATACAAGGCAATCAATCATTCTTATGTCACTTGAATCTGTTGTATTCGCTTGCCAAAAGGAACAAAGACTGACCAATCAGCCAACTGTTCTCGAGCAGGATACGTCAGTTTGCTCCAATCATAAAATAACACAGGCGTCAACGTCACTATCAACGTCAAGATTCTATTGTAAAAACCTTACCTCTTCAATAATCAATAAACATCGCAAAACAAATTATTAATTTTATGAAGCAAAGCACGCCTATTACGCCTAATTATATTTCTTTATTTACTTTCATATTCAATCAATGGCCAAATGAATGGTGCTATCGTAATGAAGTAATTAAACATCCCGCCAGCAAATATTAAGTATGCGCATATATTATGTATAGGAGTATCATTATATATCACTTTTGGATCTTTCATAACAGGCTAGTACTCCAATAAGCACAACAATGCACTAGAGGGCCAACACTAAACCTGCAATGAACAAGCATCAGGTAAAAAGCTGACACACCGCACAACTGGAGTTCAGCTCACCAATTTTTAAAAATTTCTTTAAAAATATTGAGTTCCAGTCTTGTTTCTGGCCTAACGCACAAACAAATATTCATATATATAGATTAAATGGTAGATTGGTCCAAGAAGCTGTCACGTGATGCTCTGCTCGCCCCCAAGATGCCTAAGTGATATCAACATTCCATGTATACAACTAGACCCCAGGCTATCAATTCTTAAAATTTCCGCTAAATCGAGTTTAAAATCTTGGTCCAAAAGACCAATTGGACATTACATTGATATATTTGGATGTCTCGTGGTTCCATTGACCATATCGTGACCAGACTCGTGAGAAGCTAATGAGATAGTTGGATAAACTCAATTGACAATTGATAAGTCTTGAACAATTTGCATGTGCAGTTGGGATCATATTTGAAGATTTACAGCCATAGTTGTTGCTTTAATTTTGTTATCGTTTCCTAATCGTATATAAGAAGAGTTTACAATAGTTGCAAGCGAAGACAATTTGTGTTGCTGTTGCATGTATGTATGTTGCGGCACGAACAAAGCTCATACATCTCTGTCCTGACATGCAACTAAAGTATAGTAATCTTTTTCTTGAAGGGGGATGGCGGTAATGGCGGTAATAACAGTCTTTTGCGTTCAAATTGGGCCCATCTACACGAGAAGCACATCTGTTCAATGTAAGCACATCTGTCGTATTTTAAACCTGGCATTATTAGAGAACTGGGTCGAGCTTTGTAATATTCTAGTGACGTGTACATGTATAATTAAACAAAGTGGGGAGCAAGAAAGGATCTCAAGGGTGTTTAAATAATATTTTTGAGTCCTTTAACAAGCTTTACGTTTGGCAAACTCCGTATAAGAAAAGATAAACTTGCCAATGGTGTTTCCATGGTGGAAACAAAGCTTTTTGAGTCCATCCATAGGCAGTACTTTAACTTTAACTTTAACTTTAACGCCACTACTGAGCATCACCAATAGCATTTTGCTCAATCAAATAAAAATAAATTAAATTGTCCACTGCAAAATGTGACGATGGGAAGGAACTCAGCCAAAAAACCAGTAACACTCAAACCTGCCCCAACAGGTGAAAGAATTCCAACATAGCAAAGCAAGCTACTGACAATATATAAAGACCAGATGAGAGAAAAGGGTTCTATGTTGTGTTTTCAAATGCAATTTACCCAAAATGAATTGAAGTGAACAATAATCCTTGTGTTTTCCTGCGGAATCCGTCTTAGATTGCAAAACACTGCTGATATCAGCAGATGGTCTTGTAAGTCCATAGAAAGATGAATATTTGATCGCAGGGGATATGTTTTGTGTTTCTCGATTTCTGTTCTGTTTCCATTAGCGTGACAATTAAGAACAGTGCGATAAAAACAATTGAAAAAAGCCCCTCTTTCATTCTTTCACTCGAAAGAGCTCTAAATCGCAATCACCGAATCAGAGCAGTTCGAAGCTTTGCAAAATAATCCGATTTAATTTAATACTCAGTTCACATGAAAATCAATTCAACATCACAACATGAAATGCCGAGAACGGCGAATATCAAGCGATCGAGTTAAGTATTTGGAAACACGCCCCGCCCCGATTCCAAAAATCACAAGTCCACAGGAACATTCTCTCGAATTCAGACTGGATAAAAGAAAGGAGAGGTTCAGGGGGTGTAGAATAAAACAGATTAACAAAGTCGAAAATCAATTCATTTTAATTCAAGCCATTTCAAATACATTAGGTTCTTAAATACTTTAGATATAGCATTTTATTTCTTTGTGACGCCTGGTCTTATTTATA
Source organism: Sanderia malayensis (assembly GCA_013076295.1). NCBI lineage: Eukaryota > Metazoa > Cnidaria > Scyphozoa > Semaeostomeae > Pelagiidae > Sanderia > Sanderia malayensis. The sequence continues at coordinate 2,551,413 of RQOL01000618.1, read as the reverse complement.
TATAAACTGTTCTAGTTTGACACAACTTTCTTGTATAAATATTGCAAGCCCAATATTGGCTGTCTTGAATTATTCTATTCCGTAACATAAGCAATGCTAAAACATAACAAATAAAACAGAGGAACTTATGCTTGTACCCTTTGCTATTATGCTATTGTAGCTATGGAATTTACACATTCAGAAGGTGTGAAAACATTGCTGGCGGACCTGGCAATATATTTCAAATAGATATCATACCAGGAAATTTGATGGAAGATAACAACTAATTTACATAATAGCAAAGGGTGGGCAATCGGTGACCTGGATATTTGTTTAAATTGAGAAATATTAAGAAACATAACAGTAATAATAGTAATAGTAACTGCAGTTAAAATAAGATATACTACTTCTACAAACAAACTTGATGTGAAATAAGATAATTGGCGAATTTGAGAACAGAAACATCTCCATCAAATCGACGAATGGAAATATGAATTGAGATCAAATATCGCCGATCATAATAACAATACATAATAATAATAAAAAGAATAAAGTACAATTGTCAATAAATCCTTATTCTTAGAATTCTTACAAATTTGTGTTTAACACGAAGATACAATGCTGTTTGTACAATTTTAAACTGCATTTTTAGATTACTATATATGTTTTGAAATAGACTCTTAACGTGCTTAAATAGATGGACAAACCGTCTGCGGTAATTATAATGAAAGGAAATTTGAAAATATGTTTGTGGAAATGGAATTTGAATATCACGGTGGTTGAAGTGAAATAATTATTCAACTATTTGTGGTGCAATATGTCAGCGTAATAAATTAAGCAAACATTATAAAGAAACAAAATATAAACAAAAATTCAACGAAATATAATAAACAAAACAATTGTGTGGTGAAACAGCAATATCTGGATTGGGTAATTAAATAATAAGAAATGATAACAAAAGAAGTGAGTTTGACGAAGGGTGAAATGCAAACAAACACAATTAGTCATTGGAAAAGAATTACCACGTGACACAAAAAAGAAAACGAAAGCCACTTGTGCGGAAACTGGAGGTCAAATTTTTGTAAAATCACGAGTTGTATGAATGACATCATGAAATAAAAATAATTACGTAAACAGTTCATGGATTGGATTGGACGAATGATGAAAAGGAGATGGGTGAAAGGATCGCGTGTAAAAATTCCTGCGCAATGAACTTTGATTGAAATTTGTAAACATCAAGCCTTGTCTCTTCTGTCTGCCCGGCATTTTTGCAGACAGTAAAATGTAAAAACGTATGAGCACGAAATTCAAAATATTAATAATAACGATAACAATAAAGCAATAATAATAATAATACTAGTGAGAAAAAGACGAAAATGAAACCTCTGTAGAAGTATGTAAACGAAAAAGAAACCTGCTGATTGTTGCTCATGATGGTTGCTGTTGATTTTTAGGCTTCTTGAAGGATACTTGTAATGGCTTCCCTCTTTCTAAACAATAGCCATTAAGACGAAGGATAGCACAACAGGCTTCTTCGTAATTGACCATATTGACAAAACCGAAACCCTTACATTTCTTCTCTTCATCCGTAATCACTTTGACACTGTCGATCGCTCCGAATTTGCAGAACAACTGAAACAATGTGAGTTCAGTTGAATTTGCAGGCAGATTGTAAACAAATATACACCAGGGTGACATGGAATTGGTTGGGTTAAGATTGGCTTGCAGGTTCATGGCACCAAAGGCATTGCTTGCATAATTACTTAGGCTTGAACTAAAGGCCGCAGCTGTTACCGGTGAATACAAGCTTTGGTTTCTTAATGTTGCAGGTGAAACATTGGCAAGTCCCTTGGCCTGGGCAACGCTATTTATCATATCCAAACACATTTTCTGACTCGGTGGATTGGCAAATTTCACTGTTAAGGGTTTAATGGCACCAGGAAGATCTGGTATATTATTATTCAAGGCATCGATAGCTGATTCGGCTTGTCTTCTCTTATCAAATCGAACAAAACCAACTCCCTTGCTGCTGCCTGATTCATCTTCGAGAACTTTACAGGTGATTATGTCGCCAAAACGTCCAAATAATCTGGCCAGACTTTCCTTTGGACAATTCAACGGCATTCCACTAATGTATAGATTGGCATTTTTGATTTCATTTGAACTTGGACGTGCGTAGCTGACTTTGATAGTCTTGTTTGTCAACTTCATACCACCCAACGTTTCAATGGCTCTTTTTGCATCAATATTGTTGACATAATTTACAAAAGCATAGCCAAGACTCACTCTTGTTGTTTTATTTTTTATTAATTTACAACTTTCAAGTGGGCCTATTGACGAGAACAGTGTTTTTAATTCTTCCTCTGTCATCTCCTGTGGCAGGTAGTTTACGATCAAATTCGTCTTTGATCCTTCATCTTCGAATTCATCTTGCCCGTTCGCAACTACAATTTCTCCTCCTGTTGGCGAATGTCCATTTAAATGAATTTGTGAATTTGAATCCATTTCCATTATTCTATCGCCACCAAATGAACACGAACAAATAAATAATCAACAAACTAAATAATAAGTCCAACTTAAAATGATATGCAAACGGAAAACGTCTTTACACGCCGTATACAAATAAAATTCCCCAACACAAAAACCTTTCCAAATGAACTGAACTCATTTTACGTATGTTGAAAATTTTTATTACGAGTCACTGAACCAGCTTTTCCGTACCACGTGCCTTGTAAAGATGGTTAATTTGCATACATGCGATGATTGGTTGAACTCTCCTGCATTGAGCAACATGATTGGGCAGACGTGTGTAACTATTAACAACACGAGGACCATATCCTGATATGGATATACACAATGTATTGTTCTGGCAATAATACGCAGCTTGCTTGTGCATTAAAAAGAAGAAAGATTGTCAATAGACGTGGGAAATTCCTTTGTTTGAAACAATCACCTTCTGCGCACTTTTTTTGTCTAGGTTATACAATTTTCCACTTGATTGATCATGAAATATTTAAAACGGCTTCCAATTCAACCACATATCGCAGGCCCTAAAACCATCTGTGTTGTCAGTTTTCAATGCACATTCGAAATAATCAACGTTAAGAAATCCGTCTTGGCAATACATTGCCAGAATTTTCGCATCCATTTTTTATGACTTTCAAACTAATCTGATCTGATAAACAGACGTACAAAACACAAAAAGAGTAAGAAGAGACGAGAGAGCTTTCACCCTAATCAGTTGGCAATCAAATGTAGTCACTTTTCAGTTGCATAATTCTCTTTTATTTCATATTCAACATGCAGGATTATCAGGATGGTGATGTATGCGAACAAGACACCATGTGCAAGACTTTCACTCATCAACGCGCCAACGCCCTTTCATGATCACAATCGCATAATTAGCCCGCACTCCGCAATGACGTAAGCACATTCTTTCCTATTTCCCATTCATTGTCAACGAACAACTGATCCAATGAATAATCTTGCTCATCAAAATCACCAATCACGATCAAAGTCAACCAATCAAGTCACACGCCAAGTCGCAAAGGCTCATGGTAGAAACATAAACATAAAATGACGTCACATCTCTTGAATTTTCGCATTTCGCATATTCGAATTCAAATCTGCAATGCAATATTATCTTAATCTTCTTCTTGCATTGTGTGGAGCTTGATCGAATCAATAATTTTAGGACTCCTCGATAAACAAAGGCCTTGCCTAAAAAATATTTCCCTCCCTCCCAATGCACCTGGACTACTTATTTATTTAGGCCTAGCTCAGCAGACTGAAACACAACAAAATATTTCGATAACAGATTTGAGCTTACTTGCAAAAGTTTCGGCAGATAACGACACGCCGGCCAAGCCAATTCATTTTAATTAGATAAAAGACTTTCAACCATCTGCTTCTTGTGCTGAGATGACGCTGTTTCTTTATTCTTTTTCTGAAAATAAATAAAACACCGACTTTTAATAAAAAGATACCCTTAAATTTAGCACAGAACCTTCACTCGACCTTCACTATGCATTTTAAATACATCTGATTGCATCTTTGTGTTTTCAGCAATCTGCAATTGTTTATATGTATATATACAGAAGAAAAGTCAGGGCGGGGAATATTAGGCCAGCCGTTTTCGTACACTAGTAGTAAATATTTTAAGCTTCGCAGCAAGGGAAGATTTTCAGGCCCTTACATTACAGTTGGCTTACAGCGTGATAAAATTCATCATTATTCATCACATAATCTAGTTTTAGCCTGTTACAAAGACAAGACCTAATTTAATGCAATGCAATGCAGGTCATTCCAAGATTCCAACAATCTATCAATGTTTAATGCTTTAAGTAAGTTGTGCTGTAATCGCAAATCGCATATAGAAGAATAGTAAAATAAAAGTGATGTATATACATTATTCGAACTTTCGGCATTGTAATGAGAGGAATATTACACAAATCTAATAATTATCGTTCTCAAAAACTCCAAAGCCTGCTCATCAACATCATATAGACTTGGTCAGACCTAAATAAACACTTGTATAAGTGTTGATCTAATGTTCAAGAAATCGCAAGGCAAACTATTGTTGTTGATATATAAAGCGAGTATATTCTGAACTTTGCTAAAATGCTTTCCATTGTCCAGAAAAGCGAATTGAGAATTTGCAAAAAAGGTTTAAAAACGTGATTTGAATATTTTGAAATCAGCTGCAAAAAGCGTGTCTTTTTCGTTAAATATTAATGTATTTCACCAATTGCAGAAGTTTGCAAATAAAAGATTATTTTATGTGCAGCAATTTCGTGTTTTTAAAATGAGAAATGACAATGGGTGTGGTTTCACAAACTTCAGATCTTATATCAGATGTAATTAATGCTCAAATACATGCAAATTGTGAGCAAATTATTTTTCAAGAATATTGAGATTCTGAAGAAAAAATAGCCGATAACATCAACCAACTTGCAAGTATTTCAAAGTTCCTGATATTTTATTCTACGAATCAAAAATTTCTTTTTAGTTAGTTCCAGTTGAGATCTTTCATGTATTTTACAAATTATGATGTGCATAAAATACGACCAGCAAACCTTGCGAATTTTCAACGAAAGAACAATGAACAATAACAATGAAAGATTAGGCCAAATATATCACCCTGGGCATCCACCCTTAACCAAAACAAAATAAAATTGTGAAAATTAATGAAAATATGGCTCACAAAAAGTGTTCTGTTTCCTTGCATACTTTATAACGATTATTTGTTGTTTTGTCTATGCTAGGATTGTGCAGTAAGTCTCAGCAACACAGCAGAAATCCTTAAAATTAATTTTTTAGGCATTTTCCTGCGCAGAAGCCTATATAATGGCACTGCGCATGCACGCCCACCTTTAAGGCTTCTAACCCTAACCCTAACCCTAACCCTAACCCTAACCCTAACCCTAACCCTAACCCTAACCCTAACTGATACACAAGACACTGTCAGTAGTATTACGTCATGCAGGTTCCTGCGCAGTAGCCTATATATGGCACTGCGCATGTACGCCCACCTTTAGGGCACTCTAACCCTAACCTTAACCCTAACCCTAACTGATACACAAGACACTGTCGCTGGTATAACCTCATGCATACTCCTGCGCAGTAACCTATATGTGGCACTACGCATACACGCCCACCCTTAGGACATTAGAATTTTAAATTTATCAAAACACAAAGTAGATGTTCTCATCAGGTTTTGAACCAGTGGTCTTCGGCTTAGCGTCCAGGAAAATTACCGGTGGTCCACAGCAGCCCTTCCACGCAGAGGAGAAGAGTATAAGGTCAAAAGAATGAACGCACCAGACACATATGGCAAAAGTACAATAGAGGTGGTCAATACCACGATAAAAGTTGTCAAAAGACGAAAGGATATAATATGAGTTCGATGTAAAAACATTGCACAAGAGAAGTCATTCACTTGAAAGATGTTCTATGAGGTCATGTATCTATGACAATTGGTGCCTCCACAAAACAAAGCTACTTTCAAACTTAAATCTATTGGTCTCTATTGTAATTGGAATCACATTGACCAATCAAGTGCGAGTACTCTGCTACCTATAGACGCTCTAAAAGGAATTCCTTTTTCAACGACGAAGACGAAGTTTTACATGTCGATTTATCTCATGGTGGAGTTTGCTGCACGTATTTGCTGAAGTATTATTGCAGCATGTAGCAATGACACAAGCTTAAATTGTCTTTTGAAAAAGATTCCTCAGTAAAGAATATTCTAAAGCAATAATGGCCTTATTAAATCGTCAACTGAAATGGAAGACAGCCGATAAAATACCTCTCGTTGAACAAGAAAATAAAATTATTGTTAGGCCTGAAGATGAAGACGAAGAAAATGTCGAAACATTTACACAGAGAAGCATATCTATTTGGATGTACGATGCTGTGTTTATTTTAGTTGAGCATTTGCAATACTATGCATTATTACTTGCACTGGCACAAAGATGGGGTTGGCCTCTTGTTTGGATCAAAGCAACTCATTTCACTTTTCTTGCAAACTTTGACATTTGGGAGTTTTGGAACGTAGAAAGCGGAGCTTATAATCGTTCAACAACTGCATTTGTCGACACGAATAAACTTGGATTTAACTACTCATCGTATTTCGCTTCTTGGGGAACTCTTATTTCCATCGTTGCTATCATATTCATTGGATTTTATGCAATTTTGGCAAGGAAAAGGCCTTTGTATTTGCTGCTCCATATTGCAAGACTTAAACGTATCTTGTACATTGTGGTGCAGCTTACTGCATTGCCATTTGGCATCGCCGCAGCCAGAGTGTTCCATTGCAGAGCTGATGCATCAAATAAAATTGTCATGGACGTGGATAATTCACAGGAATGTTACACATCAATTCACATAATTTGGATGGCAGTTGTTATTGTCGCCTTTTTGTTACTATTTATTGTTTATGCTCTGATCATTGCCTTGATCATAAAGGAACAAGTTTTTTGCAATACCAGGCGTACCCATGAAGGATATTTGCAGTTGAAAGAGGCAGAATATGAGCAAGGACTGGACATTTTATGGTATGTTGGTCAGTTTCATCTATTCTCATCCTATAGAAGATTTTGGGTTTATTACAATCCGTTGAAACTTTTGTTCAAGATGTTGATTATTGTTGCATATGCATGCTCGATGAGTTATATTTTCTATGCAACTTCAGCAATATCTGTGCTCTTCCTGATAGCATTTCTGGCTATCTTGATCAAACAGCCATTTCGTGTCAAAGCATTCAACTTCATGTTGGCCATCAATCTGCTTTGCTTGTCTGCAAATGCCCTGATTGGTGATTTCATGGAAATGCCTCCTTGGGAAAATGCCAATACTTTTGTGATTGTATCGTTCCTACGTTATCCCACAATCATGCATATTCTCATTGGCTTAAATGGATTTTGGGTTGTTGTGTTTTGTCTTTGGGTTCTCTATTTGGTGTTGAGAGAGAGAACAATAATTGGCAGAACTTCATTGTGGCCAAGATTATCATATGATAGCTCTAACGATGTTGGTGAGGACACAAAAAAATATTTGAAGGCTGTTTTACGAGGGAGGCATACATTGGAACAAGCACTTTCAACGTTGCCATTATTTTCTCCTGTGCACGAGCTCTCTCGACAAATTCAGATTATCAATGCTTTTTCCAGAGAAGCTGAATTTATTTCAGATCCAACCCACGACACCCTCTGGGATCTGCTTGATGAGTTAATAGAAGCACATAATCATTTGTCACCCGTTTCTTTGTTTGGCTCTGCCACGACAAACAAGCAATCAATCCGAGAAACGGCCAAGGAGTTCCTCAAACTCATGCCAAGTTTCTCCAAACGATTGGCGCAAAGAGAATACGACTTGAGCTTGGTGAGTCCAGTAAAGAGACGGCTGCTCCTGAAGATGTACGCGTTGGGTGTGTTTGTTAACGGAAGGAAGTCACGCAGAAGACAGCGAGAGGAAGTGAGTAAAAAAGTAGAAGATGCATTAAAAAGACATCAAGATCAGGAATTTGGTATCCATGATTTTCAAACAGAGTCAGGGTATTCTGCCTCTGAGTCGAACATTTTTTACAACTCAAGACCAACAACATCTGGTACATTGGATGATTTTGACGGAAGGCAAAGCACCACAAGTGTTGCTGGCTTTTTGGAGCAAATTGAAAACTGGACAAGGACTCATCCAAGACCAGACACGGCCCAATCATCATCAAATGGCAAAAGTTCACGTCCAGGAACTGCTTTGTCACTGAAACATTACAAAGAAGGTATACCATACTTTTTATTTTTATAAGGCAACAAATCCTAACCTTTAATGCTCCAGCATTGCCAAATATTTGAAGCAAATTTAGAAGATTTGGCTTAATTTGCTAGAGTTATATTGCTGTTAAATGATTTGTAATCCGTGAAAATCTGTTTTTGTAGATTCGCTTTCATCAATTTCTTTACCTGGACAAGTGGCAACAGATGAAGATTTGAAACAACATCAACAACAGCAGAATGGTAAATCTGACACTGACACGATTACCACGCGAACATCCGGATACACGTCTGGAATCGTTCACGATTCAGACTCAGATTCATTTAAACGACAACAAAGAAACGAACCACTGTAGTCCATGCTTAGTTGTATTAGATGAAGAAGATGTTACAAGCTACAACTTAATTTTTTATTTGTCATTTCTTCTTATTTATTATAAGGAAATAACTGTTATGTTAAAGTTGACGGAGTTTAGTTGCTTAAATGAAGCATTTTCTGAACAGCACACTTTTTTTTAAATAACGTTACATCATCTTAAAATCCCTGTCCCTAACCGACCTGACCTTACCACTCTATCTTAACGCTAACTGCTTAAAACCCATTGCATAGAATGGCATTTGGTGTTTTATAATAGCATGAATCAAGATTCGGTCTTTGTAAATTTCTATTTGGGTTTGTTCTTTATGTTTTCTATGTGTGTGGGTAGTCTGTGTGCTGTAGCTTATGCATACTATATTTGGCTAATTTATCATTTGCCTTGCACTTGTAAATAAGTAATAGTTATTTTGTTATGAACACGAAAATTCCTTGCATGCCATGTTGCTGCTTTCGAAACACCTAATGCCAAGGATGGTCGAGTTGTTATATCGATTAACCCTCAGAGAGTTGCGAGTTCGAGCCACAGCTCAGATTTGTCACAAAAAGTGCGAGGGGAATATTGGCCAACTCTCTGTAACTCCAAGCGAAGCAAAAAGGAAATCACAAGATGTGGTCACATCAAGAAGAAAGACCATGGTCGCATTGCTTAGATTGACCCTGGACCATTTAGTGGTCCCTTTGTGCTTAGCACATAAAGCAATGCATTACAAAGACAGTGAACGTATTTGCCACTCAATCAATCAATCAATCAATCAATCAATCAATCAATAACTCAATCAATCAATCAATAACTCAATCAATAACTCAATCAATCAATCAATAACTCAATGTGTTCAAATCAAACAAGTGTGCTACAACTTTTATGAAGCGAAAAGTAAGTGAAAAAATGCATTTAACAATTTTAAAAACAAAGGTGCTGTTAATAAAGTCTCTTAACTGCGATGCCAGTTTTAAAAGTTGGCGAATCGATGCTTTGTACTGTTTTTGAATGCAAAGCCACGCCAAATTGTTGTTGTTGCACGACGCACGTGTGTGAGACAATGTAGCATTTGGTACAAATCCATCAAATGTATCTTTCGCATGCCATCAGCTGTTAACCAAGGTCTCTGTTTGCTTGGAAGGTTGCCGACACTGTATGCTACAACAATCGAACCCATTCCTTTTCTTATCTACGAAACAAGTTTTAGTTCATGTTACATTTCAGCAACCTTGCACGGCTAAGGCTTGAATATGTTTAATTGAAATCATCCTCTTCGGAGGAGCTTACCATTGTCCTGAACGAATGCTCTGTAAAGTCACGAAGTTTGTATTCCAATAGTCTGACATTTTTAGTCAGGCTTTTGCTGCCTTTTGGTAGATTAATTTCGTCCATTTGCATTTGTTGTGCTTTGCTCACAAACTCCTGAAGAACTTTGATTATTTCAGCGGCTCTTACTCTATTCTGAAGGACAAAAATTCAACAAAGCATCATTTTATATACTTGAATTATTAGAAGTATTGTTCGCAGAAATTTGCTAATTGAATGTTCAGACTCACAGGAGTGTAACTACTTTTAATTTTTCCGCTGCACTTTGCTGCTAGATCGACTCTCGGAAAGTTAAATGCTTTATAGACCGAGTGTATCTTTCCCTGAAACAAAAACAAAATGCATCAAATTGATGTTCCACTCAGATCGAAGGCGATAATGACTTAAAATCCAGCCTTATTTTCTTGGAGATCGCTCTTCTACTCCGTCATAGGTTCAGTTCAAAACGCAAAAGTTTGGCATTTGTGTTTTCGAATGCCTTCGCTAATTTTAAAAGCATCTTTTGCGTTCACTACTTTTTACAGTCATATAATATGTTACAAAAATAACCACTTACATATTGTTTGATGATGTTGCGAACGCTCTTTGTCAGATGCTTGAGTTCAAAATGAATTTGTGAAACTTCGTTCTTCGCGATTCTATTCCCGCTACAAGACACCATACCACCAGCTAGAAATTGTGCCAATATGACGAAGAATAACTTCATTTTTCAATCAGATTGTTGTTCTTTCTTCAGTTTTTTCTTTCAAGACTTTTCTTTCTCTTCTCAAATTGTTTTGAGCTTCTCTCGAATGCTTGGCCATATTTATACACAGAAAAAGCAAGAAAAATTCCCTTGAAGGTTCCTTTAGCATTCATTTTGTGGCCAACATGTTCATATTTTTAGCTGCTACGTAGTATGTGGTCTTGCAAAGCAGGTATACCGGGAATTCACAAAATGCACATCAATATGACAAGAACATTTAACAATTCAGGGGGTAATAGATGAATTGCACAAACCATTCAATACCATAACATCTTGTATTGGATTCTCTTTACATCGCTTTTCTATTGCCTGTCAATTACCCCCGTTTTGTTCCATAACAAACTATTTTATTTTTACTTGAAGAAGGATATTCTAGTTTCATGCTACCTGCTTCTGAGAAATCATTGAATATTGGCAGAAGATTTTACCTTGTTAATTATTAATCGTATCTATATACGTTTCAATATTCTCCCTTAAGATGAAAACATGTTAGATATTTAGAAAAGGGAATTCTCAAATAGCAATATATAATCTGCTTAATGAATGATTAACTAATGTTATGTAAAAAGGTGCTAAATATAATGCTCATTAATTGTCATCGCATGATTAGCATCTCTCTTGATAAACATAGTTTTCTTGTAAATGATAATAAGGCTGGAACTTTGTTTGAAAATATTTCACATATTCTGCCTCTGACTTGCGAAGTTTCACGCAAAAACAATTTGATATACTGTGCAAATTTCCAATCAATTCCTTCTCATTTGAGTTTATATCGATCTCATCCATTGTATCTTTAAGATTTCTATGTTTATTAAAGAATACTCTGATTTCTGCATTGGCTATTTATTTCCATGTTAAGTTCTTTAAAAATCTCAAGATGGCGCTCAAAGCTCGCTCCATACTCCTT